>VNJQ01004949.1:0-18062 GCA_008042515.1 Drosophila truncata | reverse complement strand
ATATATTCTTGGTCAGGATCACCTCCTGAGTTGATATAAGAATGTCCGTCTGTCCGTCTGTCTGTTTCTACGCAAACTAGTCTCTAAGTTTTAAAGCTATCGACTTGAAACTTTGCACACACCCTTCTTTCCTTTGCACGCAGTATATAAGTCGGAACGGCCGGGATCGGCCGACTATATCCTATAGCTGCCATATAACTGATTGATCGGAAATGGTATAACTTCGGTGTTTTTAGAGTTAGAGAATTCAGATTTTGTACGAATGCTATTGTTGGCAACATAATACGACATACCAAATTTCATAAGGATCGGCTGACTATATCCTATAGCTGGCATATAACTGATTGATCGGAAATGCTATAACTTCGGCGATTTTAAATTTATAGAGTTCAAATTTAGTAAGAATGCTATTTTTGGCAAAATACTACGACAAACCAAATTTTATCAGGATCGGCCGACTATAAGATATAGCTATAGATATAATAATATAACTGAAAAATCGAAAATTGCCCATCTTTTGTGTTTTTGAAGATAGAAAAGAAAAACTTCGTACATATTACATATTTGGTCAGTTGATCCGACCTACCAAATTTCATAACGATCGGCCGACTATATCTTATAGCTGCCATATAACTGAACGATCGGAAATTACCCGGCCATTTCAGCCTTCTCGTTAAGTCATTTAAATTAGATTGCATATGATTCAATTTGGAAAATATAATTTACAGAATATTCTGCAAGGGTATATATACTTCGGCTCCGCCCGAAGTTAGCTTTCCTTTCTTGTTTATTATTAATATTATTTAAAATACATATAAATTCAACAAAAATATCTTACACTTTTCTCCAATTAACTCTCGCTTCAGCTTTGCTCTCTTTATTACCAACTCTGTTCTCGTTTCTTTTACTTTTGCTTCCAAGTTTGTCGTTCTTACGTCTTAATCGCCAGCCTTCGGGCTCTTTCTCTGACTCTAAGTGTAGGTAAGTGTATCAAAATGGCATAATTATTACATTGGCCGCCGTGCCTGGGAAAGCAGCTGGAAAACACGAAAACCGAGGGCAGTGGGTTAAGTTAAGTTAAGCTCTGGGTTCGCACACTGCGTACGTGGTGCCCCTGGCTGCTGCTGCTGCTGCTGCTGCCGCTGCTGCTGCCGCTGCTGCTGCACGGTAACGGTCGCAATTGAGGTTTTCGCCTTGCGTTTGCAGCTCCGATTTATATAGGTTGTGTACACTATATATATATATACGTATATATCTCATTTGGCGAACTGAGAGCAGCAGCAGTAGCAGCAGTAGATCGCAAACCGGTTGCCACTTCGTGGGTGTATTATTGTGTTATTGTTACTGCCGCTCCGACTTTTGTCTCTGCAACAGCGGTCCCGATTATGCAACACTTCGTGTCGCCGCTCCAAACCCGAAAAGTTGTGCAAGGCAAGCCAAGGCGGCAGTTGGGCTCTTGTGTTTGTTGACTTTCAGCCGTTTTCAGTGCTTTTCTCAGTACATTTGCGGCTTGTAATTGCGGGGCTGCCGGCTGTCAAGCCGAAAACCGCTCCAAAAAGCCTATCTCACAATCTCACAAGCAAATGTGAGACATGTCGAGCAAATCGGCGAAGAACTCTGAGCAGAAGAACACCAGCTTCCGGCGTAAATGTAAAAAATGGGAGAAGTAAGCTGGGCTTTAGAATTTTTGGGTATTTCTTTAGAACAGCTGTAACTTCTAAGAAAAATCATAATTGAATTGAAATTTTTTGTTTCAATTTAAGAATATCTCCTTTATTTGTGAAGCACTTCAACTTAATAGGCTTGAGTCCTAAGTCATCAAAAATGTATTTTTAAGGTGAAGCTTTCTGATGTCTAGTTTTAAAGGTAAGACACCTGACAGCTGTATTTCATTTCTTACACCGTAAAAGGGAGCACAGCACTCAAAAGCTCGCACTCAGAGATATACTCACGCATCCGTTATAGACTTAAGAAATCCCTTGCTGTCAGCCATAAAATATAATCCCGGTGCCCTCTTGTCTTGGCCAATGCTCCACATAAGCAAGGTCCCACTTCCGCTTTCTTGGCTCTGCAACCCTTTCCCTCCCCCCTAACCCGTCTGAGGCCACCCATTCCGGCACCTGTTCCCAGCTGAGTGCCAGCCGGTTGCGACTAGTAGCCCCATTTCCTTTGGACTGCATTAGAAGTCAAGTGGTTGAGCAACAACAGGCAGCAGACGAAACCGTTGCTTCCATGGTTGCCTGTTTGGTCTTGGCCTTAAAAATATATATGTATATGTACGTGTACGTGTGTATAAAGCCAACTTGTTGCGCAACGACGGCAGCCACAAAAGTCGGAGGGAGTGCGTACATTCAGGGCATAAAGTGCTATGCGAAAATGCTTTAAAAAGAGTTGGACTTTATTTTTATATGAAATAAAGTATCTTTGAACAAAGTTGCTTTACTTCTCGACTCAATAATAAATAATTCAACAATTATGGTAGAACAAATATAGAATTTTATGTTTGTACATAAAACAATTCCAGCTGGAGGATTTTTTTTAGTGCAAGAAGACTGATGACGCACATGGCAAGCAACCGATTTTTGAAAGAGAAATTGTTATCTGAGTGCAACGAGTTTTTGTTTGCTGTGCTGCCTGTTATTCTTACTGTTTTTGTTGTCAGTTTGCCAATAAAAAGCCAGAAAGACACGGGGGGACGAAGGAAGCTGGCCAGGCAGCTGTTGGCCCGATTTGCCGGTTGTCTGTTGCACTTGTTTTTGGCCAGATTGTTCCCGTTCTGCATTTTGCATCTCCCTGGGATTCGGGTTTGGTTCGGGTTCTGGTTGGATTCGTTCTACTGCTTTGGATTTATTATTATTTTGGTTATGGGGCTTTTGTTGTATTTAAGCGTAAATATTTGGTTTAGTTTCGGTGAGCTGACTGCTTGACTCATTTATCGAGGATGACAAACTTGAATTGTCACTAAAGCTTGATTTATGCAGCTGTTGATATACAATAAATGCATGCAGCTTTTGTAAATAAATAAATATTTGTATAAAAAAACAATACATACTTATTTACGATTCTATGAAAAGGCTATTTATACCTTAAAGCCATCTTTTGTTGAGCTGTTTCAGTTTCGGCCTAAAAGAAACGATAAACAAGGTGAATGAACTGACCGGAGCGTAAAAAAATACATGTGTATAAATATGAGCCAAAGCAACAGCCTTTTTAGCAAGAGTGAAATTTTGGTAACAAGGTTCCCGGCGGCCACAGAACTCAGAAACAGAGCTCAAGCGAGAAAGGTAACAGAATTTCTCAAGTCGAAGGATTGATACCCTTTTGGATAAAATACTTAAATTACTTAAAAGCTAATTAAAAAAATAGTCCTATTTGTAGGCATTTAAAAACCGCATTTATAATAATTAAATGTAAAATATAAAAGCATTTAGCAATGTGTTATAGTGCATTTCTATTATATTTTAGCATAAGAAATACTTAAATAAATTTCTTATAGAGATACAGTTCACTGATCCGCAGCTTAATCTGCAATTAATACACTCTTCTCTATTTTTTCTCTATTTTTCTGCTTCAATTGATGGTGTTTAATTGAGTTTCTCCTGCTGATTGTTTGCCAAATATTCTATTAACACACTCGCCAATAAACCGTTATGAAAAAATGACCAAAAATTAACCAATAATAAATTGTTTTAATAATATTTGTTATAGCTTGCCAGCATGGTTGCTTTGCTTTTGCGGTTTGCTTTTAATTATTGTTTCTGGCTGACGCAGAAATATGCAAAACCAAAATATTTCTATCCCTTTTCTTTTTTTTGCTCGGCAATCTCTTTGCAAAACTTTTTAATTACACAGTTTCGTTTGTTTCGGGTAGAGGCGGGGGGCGGTGTGCCAGGGCGTGTCCGGGAGTTATAGCCGCACTTTACATATTCATATTGCTATTGCCAGAGAGAAAACAAGGGAGTTGTGTAGGGGATTTCCGCAGCTAAAAAAGTTTCAGAACATGTGGAAATATTTGCGGCGTCTGGCAAATTGTTGCAGCTTTTCACCGGCGAAATTCCTATCGCTCTTCCTTTGAAATACGAGTTTCTCCTTAATTAAAACAATGCCAAAGAGGAACAATAGTATTCGTATTCGCATAACATATATCATCTTCCAGCATCTCGCATTTCCCCGTAAAATGTCTAATAAGCTCAGCCTCGAAAAAAAAAACAAAGCAACACTTGCTGCGATGTTTATTTTACCTTCAGAACGTGCCAAATGAAAATAAAACCCGAGCGCTGCAAATTTAATAAATATGAAATGAGTTTGTCATACACACGCACACGCACTGCCAACACACACGCCCAGCAAACTCACTTTTGCCTTGCGGAACGGAAGGAACGAACGAACGAAACCCTTGCCCCAATTACACGGATGGCGGGGATTCCACTTCGGGCCTGCATGCCTTCGATAACGTGCCGGAGCCGCAACGGCAAATACCTTTAAGCCAGCTCCAAAAACACTGGTAGCTGTGGGAGGGACGGGCGGGCCAGGACCTTAGCAAATAAACACGCACTTAGGGGCTCAGAGGACTTTTATAGAGCCACCACTAGCCGCCACACACAGAGACACCGTCCGCCTGGCCATGAATAACGCGTGACAAAATAAATGACACTAAAAACAGGGAATAGAGGGGATCACAAGTCACAAGCTGGCCCTAGGAGGGCCTGTTGTATCCTCGGGGCATCCGGAGAATGCCAAACAAATCGATGCCTGGAGAGGGCAGAAATTTGTGATTATAAGCGCATAAAGTCCTTGGGCTGTCGTGTCGAATTCCGTTCGTAGTTTTTGGCTCCTGCCAGCGGAACTTGTTGAATAAATAGGGAAATGAAGGGCAGACTGTCACACAATCTGCTGATTGCTACACAGGAATTCCTGTTTCTTTTCTTCCTCCTGCCTCTCTCTCTTTCTCTGTCCAAGGAGCAGTTATAAGTGGACCTTGTCAGAATGTCTTGTTAATAGGTTTGAGACTGTCGGACACGGCACACCGTAAAATGTCCTTCTAGCTTGGTAATGACGAGTCCGAGTGCCGTAATTGGCTGAAGATTAAGTTTCCCTCAGAGTTATGCAAGGTAAAAATAATGTCAGGCTTTGAAGGGAAATTAAAAAGCGCAAGTTTGAAGGTATTTTTTGACGCGACATTAGCTTTAAGTAAGACCGATAGCTACCTGAATATTTTATGTGTAATCTACGCCTACGTCTAAACTTTCCAAACAGATTTCTTGCCATGCAAATATGTACATCCCATAAGTTAAATTGCTTAAATATTCTATGTATAGTTTGTGCCCAGTTCCCACAGCACAGCAAAGAAAACCTTGCCAAACACTAGACATAACACTGGAATCTGTACCATGAGAATGGCAGGGGTACAAGTTATGTGAACAAAGGTAGCCACTGTTTGCCATCTCAATTCGCACGGCAGCTAACAAAATTATTGCACATATTTACCAGAGTGGTGGAGTACTTTTTCCCAACCTGTCTCTGACTGTGCATAACTTAATGAGCAACATTCGTTTTATGTCTCTGCAACGGGAGAAGAAGAAACATAAATATTTGCTTATACTATTTGCCTTTGCTAGAAACTATTCCTGCCATAAAATACTTTTCTGTTGAATGTCTGGCAAAGTTTTTCCCCATAAACTTGTCCTACTTAACTTCAGTTTGGACAGTTTATTCTCTTGTTTGCCTTAAATTTGTAAGCGGCTCGAAAGGTAAAACAGAGATCCCTTTCCAAATCATTCATTCTGCCCTAGGGTCTCACTTTTCCCCGGGAATGACCTTGCCATTGAGGCGTGGCCAGTGTGCCGAGTGCCTTCTTATACAGTGAAATGCATCAATGCAACAACCTTGCCTAGCTTCGTCTGTGCTTTAACCCTCAAAAGGCCGCAGGCTGGCATTGTCCTTGCTGACTTGTCTTTTGTTTCCACTCGTGGGAGAGTAGAGAAGGAATAATCTAGTCAGGGAAGGGAAAAGCGTCTGCCGAATACATTGAAAATATGTTAAACGGGGTATTCCTTATATGCAAGTCCTAAAAAAATATAATACTAAATTAAGTAAGCTTGTTTCTAAACTAAACTAAACTTTCGGTTGCATAACAGTTTCATATTTAATTTATTAATTCATTTTTAAACGCTTAGCTCTTAGCTTTCAATCCAAATATATCATTACTTTTTTTAAGTAAATAATATTTTGAAATTCAATATTTTTTTTCAATATATCTTATCAAACTTTTCCTCTCAATTTACATCCCTAAATCAAGCCAAGTTTAAGGCAAAAAAAGAAAAGTGTTGCACAATAAAATGGGCTCTCGTTCGATGGCACTGTTGCTGCCTCAGCATCGCTTTTGTTCTCAATATTTATCACTGCCTTTCCCTCTTTCCTCGTTTTGGGTTTTCAATTGCATTTGCATCTCAATTGCGTTCGCCATGAGTGCAACAAAAACTTGGCCCACAAGACGTATCAACAAAAGACACGGAACTTTGGCCAAGTTCTCGAGTCACTCGGAAGGGAAAACTTGGGAACGAAACTGTTCTGGCCATGTCCTGGCCAACGCCTCAACCCAACGAAGTACTAAAAGCATACAAATGTTGTGCAATCTGTCAGTTGCATTGGGGTAAAAGATTGGTTGATAGAAGAGCCAGGGATTGCATCCGATTGGCTTGGGGCCTGCATATAACCTTGGTGAGATATATCCAATTTCAAATATGACATTATTGTCTCGCCTATGTTTGTTTTGGAAGATATGCCTCAAGGATGTGGCAATGTACACCAGATTAAGGCTTTACCGGTTTACTCTTTTGAGCTTGTCATAGGGATTTCGACAATCCTTTGGAAGCCTAAAGACATTTGAGATGAATTCGTGACTTGAAGCCAAGCAATGTTTTGCGTAAAAATCCTGGGAATACTTAGTAAATGAAAACATTATTATTATAGAGGGCAAAAAAACAGTAATATATATTAAAATTTTTGATATATCGCATCCATATTTATTCCTGAAGCTGCACATTATTAATTTTAATGCTTTATTTTTCAATATTAATATATATAAGATTACCTTATTTTCTGTGATATTCCCTAGAGTATATATAAATTATAATATTGATTATGTTGACCAACACAAAAACACTGGAAAAATAAATAAAATTCAAAGTGTTTGCTGTTAAATAAAATAATAAATCGAGAAGGCCGACAATCAAAAATATATGAATGTTTGTATGCCATATTGCATTTACACAAAGGGCTCAGCATAATTTGCCTGACTGGATTTTCGAACGGAGGACGGAGAACGGATAATGGGAGTTGTTTGGACGTGATCCTGCGGCGAAAGCAAGCCAACTGTCACCACAATGTTGGGGGTACAAATAACAACAAAGCCTCGAACAGACTAACATCACTTTTATGATTTATGGCCAAAGTGTTTCTGTGTGGCTTTGGCTTGCTGGCATCTTGGCTGAAAGGGGGTGCGTTTCCTGGCCAATCACAAACATAACTAATCCTCGTGCAAAGTCCCGGGCTGGCAGTCAAGAACAATCCGGTTTGGTAGTTAGTTGAGGTCTGGAGCAGCTTGTCAGGAAATAAGCATTGCTGCAAGGATGCTGGGGAAAACATTTTCGATTAAACATTTTCAAAACATTTAAATGCAGCAAACCTTGACGCATCACGGTCGTTCGTTCAATTTCAGCAGTTTTATCCAACAATCAACATTTCATTATTAACTTTTGATTCATCAGCCCGCAGCGACGGGCTTGACACATTTGTACTCATTCAATTTTATTAAATTTATGTAAACTCTCCTTCCTTTGCTTACAGCACTCTCTCCCTGGGCGAGGACTAACCGAAAGTAAATTGAAATTGTAAGTAGCCGAAAGCGTTTTGCACATTTTCCGATTAATGCGATGAAAACTGTAAATTATGCTGTCAGCGTCAGCGCCCGGAAATGGGGCTGGGAAGCCATGGGCGCTCAGGTCAGAGTTCAGCCACGTACAACGATTTTTGCACTTGGCCAGCGGGGCGTATGATTGATATTCGAATTGGTTGGCGCTGCGGTTTGGTTTTCCCTTAAATTAATGCACAGCCAAGGTGTTAAATTGTCCGTAACCGCTCTCCCCAAGGCCTCGAGAGCAAGTCCGTACACAATATCCCTACAGCGCGGCATATTGTGATTTTGCAAGGCTCTGGTTGTAGTCCCTGACATGGTCCAAAGAGATAATTAATTTATGGAGCCTTCGGACTGTCCTTCTCTCAGTCTTTTATTGTCTGTGATTAAGGCTAAGCAATGTACTGGGTATAATAGGACAAATGGAAAGTAAACAATAGAAATCTGGGCAATCACAGTGCTTTTAATGGGATTTCCATTTCGGATGGAAGTGTTCTCCAGGGAGAACTAGGTCCAACTTGAACAATAACTTAATATTAAGTTTTTAGAATTTAAAAAAGGATTCCAATTTTAAAAATAATATTAAAATAAAAGCAAAAATAAATGCTTTATAGGGCTAGTTAATTTTTATATAAATAAACCTTGCTAAGCAGGAATATCTCTTTACCTCGCCTGTGGGAGATACATTTCAATTTTCAACAGCTTTTTAAAACTTCCTTGCTTATACAACTCTCTCAGTATATTTAATTAAATTTCCTTTGTATTTTACAAACGTATTAATCTTTCAATTGCTCTGTACAATTATTTGTCATTACATAATTCTTACGAGCTACTTAAGAAACGCTTAATTAACTTTAGACAAGCAGCAAAGAGCTTTTCAATTTCCCCAAGCTATGCTGCACTTGATATTCAGAAAATGCAATTTTCTGGCTCCGCTTTACCTTCTCTGCTGGAAAAGTTCCCACTCATACGCCCTGTAGTACGAATACGAGTGCGCAAAACGGATAATTCACTTATGCAGCTGAGTGGCAGAATGATTCGTTTTGGGTATTGGTCCTTTGACCTTGCCACGTGGAGAATGGATTCCTATTTGGCTGGCAAACGGAGGGGAGAAAGATGTGCAAACTGTCTGAATTATGCAAGCGGAGAACGGAGAACGGAGAACGGAGAACGTTCTATTTTCGATTTTGAAATGTATGTAGCATGTGGCTAAAATTGAATTAATGCGCGGGAAACGCTTCAATCCAAAGTCGTGTTGGGGACACGGACAACAGTTTATGTGCCACGTGCTTCAGCTGCATGGTGTTGCTTCCCGCGGCTTTAATTGTAAAGGTTTAAATTTTTTATGGGGTCCCAGAGCAAAAGAGAACTTGCCACACACCCATGGCGTTTATTTAGGGTGAGATTGGACTAGGCAGCGGAGGCCGAGGCAACTCACTAGCTGCCGCCTGGTGGCCCGAGACCATGTACATCCGTTCCTGCAAAAGTGTGTAATAAATTTTTCAAATCTGCTGAGAGCAAAGGAATATGGCTGTAGAAAAATCTTAAAGTTGTAGCCGTCTTTTAAGTGGGATAAAAAGTTGTATGGACAGTAACACCATTTTGTTATTATTCTATATATTAAAAACACTGTAAAAGTTATTTCCTTTTAAAACATTTTAATAGCTAAATGTTACAGAACTTGTGTTGTTTTATCCCCTACGAAGTAGCTGCTAGTCGGAAGCCTCTGTGGCCCACTCGAACTTGTTGAATCCACTTCCGAGCCTGGCTGAGAGTGTAAAAACAGCCGAGGCAGTCGCATTTACGGCCCAGTGTCCCAGCTGAAGGTAAAACGTGCGAAGGACACTCGAGCCGAGGAGATGGCAAGGTTCGGGGGCGTGGAAGCCATGACAAAATGTAGCAGATTGGCCGCAGACTCCACAGCCAAGGCAAGGCACAAGGCTAAGCCCCGGGCAAAGCTGGTGGAGGAAAACAGGGCCAGCTCGCAGCGTTGCATATTTAATCCTGTTGATTTTTATTCGTTTCCGTGTTGGTTTCCTGCCACAGCTCGGGCTCGACTATTTTCTACAGCTCTTTATCTGTGTCTGATGATTTTGCATGCCGGCCAAGTGTCAGGGCCAACTTTCCACGTGTCCATGAAGGTCGCCGCCGGACACGACAGATGGCTGCCAAAACCCCTTCCCCTTCCCCTTCCCCAATGGGATCTAAGTTTCGTAGTCTTAATATGCAGACACGTGTCGCTTTTCATGGTCTGTGAAATGGCATCTTTATTTGCATGCCCATTTCGGGCAAATAAATTCTGTAGAAGACATACATTGAAGGGGTTTCTTAAAATAATAAAAATAAAGAGAAGCGAACCTATCTTCTCTTCCACAAAATATGGAATACATTTCAAATAGGCAAACAATCCGAGTTTGATTTAAATGCGGGCACTCGGACTAATTTGATAGCTTCAATCAAGGCCCGAAATTAAAGATCTTGCTTATTATGAACCAATATTTCCCCTATAGTTTTTGTACTCTGAACACAGCTTAAACCAGGTAAGCCCCAGTGGGTCAAACACGTCCCCAATTAAAGCGCGTGCCTTCAATCAATCAATCAAGCCGTCTATCGGTTGTTGGTGGCACGCTCGAGTTTGACAGATTCACTTGCCACCACCCGGGGCGCGGTATGAAAGTTGCCTGCATGCCGTAAGTGGTCCAAAGTAATAGGAGTTGGCTCTAATGAGGGTGCTTACGTAATTTGGCAGAAAAAATATTGCATACCCTGGGAGAGTGAATCATTATTTCAGGCAAGAGTACGCAACAAAAGTGAGAGGGAGACAATTTGAATGCAAAATTAAATATAATGTGTACTTGTTTGAGTTGCATCTTAAATTATTTGAATAAAATTAATATGGGAACAAAGTTATTAAGCACTTGCATGTGTGAAAACCGAATGCAACAAAATATTACTTGGCGTACTGCATCTTAGGCTTACTTATCCTAATTTCCCTTATTTATTTGTATCTTCAACTTCCTCAAAAGCGCAATGCGTCACTGAAATTATCCTCTTCGTCGACTTGCCTCACCATCATCATCGTCATCATGTTAATCAAAATGCCATTGCTAGTTTGGATGCTCGCAGGAAAAAGAAATTAGCTTCGAAATTGTTAAAACATTTTGCGGTTCGCCACACAGACCCTGGCAATGCCACCGCAAAATCAAATCGGCTTATAAACACGCCTAAGAATTCCCTTTCATGTCGACGCGTCTTCGTGCTTTTTCTTTCATTAGTCCCGTACTTGATTTCATTTATTTTCTTTCTTTCTTTCTTGTTTGCTGCCTTGCTCACTCACTGGAATTCTAAAAGTTACTTGACCGCAACAAAGCGTTAAAATTGTGCCGAGTTGTTTTCACCACTTATTTATATCAAATTTGTTCTTAATCAGCTGAAAGCGTAGCCAACTCTGCGTTGGACGGTCCATGACCAGCGTTTTATATATTTGATATTTAATGGAGTCTGCAGAACCATTTTTCAAAGCTATTTGGTGAACTTCAAGGAACGTTGAAAGTATATTTATGAAAGGATTTTATGGAAAAGAAATGCAATGACTTTAAGTTGTGAATCCAAGTTTGTTTCTGTTTGAATTTTGAATATATCACCATGATTAAGTGTTTTATTCATAAAATATTTCATAGAGTCATTATCATACAGATTGAATATCCTTCAAAAGTAAGCAATGGTCATTTACCTGCAAGCTCTCCTTAACTATATTCTCCTCAATACTCAACCTGATTACAATTGAATTGCCCTAGAGGAATTGCCTCTAATCAATGTTTGCTCAGCACAAAAAGCTCAATTCCTTAAAGTTCTGTTCGCATTATCCTCACTGCACACAAAGGATATCGACCATCCGAAGCATATTGTTGAGCCAGGCGGCAAGGAAAAACATTCAACAAGCGCTACAATAACGTGAGGCGGGGAAACCAGATCCTGGCCGCACCGCAGGATACGTGCGTGGCATTCCACTCGAGGCGCTGTCCACCTGCTGCCAGGATGCGGCATTACGTGCCACTCTGCCCCACTCTGTCGTCCTTATCGGACGGACTCCTAATCCTTTCACGCCACAACGTGGACTACACCAAATTAAAGAATGCTCAGAAGACCGTAAAGGCGGTTAGGAAGGAATAGATTGGTGAAGCAGGAAACTAGGTCAAGTGGTCATGGCCTGTCCCGTTGGGACGTCCCCATAGGCTGCTGAAAAATAGAAAGCACTAAGCTTTTATGAAGCAATTAAGACCGGTTAATAAAATCAACCTTTTGCTGACGGCAAAACAAAAAGCACGCAGAGCGTAAGCAAGATGGCAAACCGTTCCTGGCAATTAGCCTTGAGTGTGTTGCATAATGGATATGTCAAATGAACTGCCAAGGGGACTAATAGGCATAGTCAATGAGCAGACAGGAGGCAGCTGTTCAGTATAAAAAGATAAATACACTAAGCAACACATTGAATAAATTTAGGATATTAAAAAATATATACGTTGAAGTTAACCAAGAAGGCAGGCAAGAGTTTCTTAAATTTCTTTTCCTGCTTCTACTTTGTTGTTAAGGCGTTACGCATATATTAAAATTATACAGACTTCCTAAACCTTACTCCTAATTTTTTGTTTTTATACCAAAGATAATAATAATTTTCCTGCAGCACTTTCTCTCTTTTGTTAGCTTTAAACCTTGTTTGTTGCCTTAGCCAAGAAGCTTAGTGTTTGGATTCCGGACTCTGCGCCTAATTGAGAATGAATATTTTATTGTTGAACCATAACAATACAGTTGCCCAAGAGAAACGAGAGAGAGAGAGATGTTTACGTGAGACAAATGCCAAGCGGCATCAGTAGCATCAGTGCGAGTTTAATGGCACCGGGGACGGGGGAAAGCCATTCGGCCAAGCAGGGAAAGTGATAGCCTAGACCCACATAGTGCACGGACATCAAAAGTCAATCAATGTAATGTCAAAGCAACATGGATGATGTCTAACCAGCAAGGAGTCGCCCTGGCAGGGAAATAGCCTTGAGGACGGACCGCCATTGGGGGTGGCGTTGAGCCAACATGGTGCACAGCTTGACAAGAATATATTGCAATCGCCGCCCAGCTGGATAGCTTCACCTGGCCACGCCAAACGCTGAAGATGGATGCAGCGTTACGGCTTTAAGCCAACTCTCAGCCCTGCCCAGACTTCCCCTTCAGGCAGACAAATGTAGGTACGTGATTACATACAGCGAATCTGGCTCCCATTTTTAACACAAAAGCCACCAAAACAATCTGGAAAGAGAGAGCGAAAGAATTTTGGGAAAAAATACTAAAGTACATTCTATGGTTCTTGCTATTAGTTTAAGGAGTTTCAAAGTAGTTAAAGATTTCTTATTAACTCGTTAGTCCATCGAGGCATTTAATTTTTAGTTTAATGGGCTTTTAAAAACTGTTTTTAATATTCTTATCAGCTATTTGCAGTCCAGCATATGGCCCATAATTAGTTTGAGTTTAGTGCGAGAGCCATTAAATTATTTGCTTAGTAGAAAAACCCCGCTTAAATGGAAAGTTTAGAGCTTATTTAATAACCTATCATTTATTACTTAGCTCGTAATAGGTATACCCTCTGGTTAGCCCTTGGTTTCCCTTACTCCTGGTTGTTATTAAAATTTAATTAAAACCTCATCAAAAGGGATAAGCAGCAGCTTGTTGAGATGGCGATACTAAAGAGTTAGGCGTCATTCTGTAATGGTTAAGTGGACTTGCCAGTAAAATTGACTACCGGAGCAAACTATCCGGGAAAACAGCGCTGGAGGGTAGCCCGGTGGGTAAAACTACGCCGGCAGCCGTGATTACCAAGTACGCTCAGTCATTTAACGTTGACATTGCAACGCTCCATTTGGCGCACACTACGAGTTCAGAGTATGGAGTGTAATCGCTGTTGTCCGTTGATAGACTATATTTTATTTAATAAACTCGGAACATATTCATGCTATGTTTGGATTTAATAAAATAAAATAAGCAAAGAACCAATCAAGTTTTAAATGATTGATACATTTCGGCATGCTTCTTACTTTGTTTTTTGTTTTTGTTTTTTGTTTTATTTTACAATAATATGTAGGATTAAATATGTTTAGAATATCTGAAAATATGGAAAGCCGTTTAAAGTTTAAATAATTTATTTTGAAATTATATACGTTTTATAATAATAAACTTAATTATATTCCTTTTATTTTGCGATTACCTTTTGGAGCAAAAGTCTCGATTGATCGTATACAATGAGCCAAAAATTGACAAAAGATCGGGTTAAATATACGGTATCGATATTTGATTCGCGAGTCGATCTATAAATCAATCTTGAAACGTCTCTATAAATTATTAAATACTTGGAAAGTTAAGCCTTAAATGGAGAAATATTTTGTAGCGATATATTATATCAAAGAGAAATACAATTTTTTTGTTATTAATATATAAAAGTTACGATATAATATACGGCATATAACCTTTTCTGATATGTTTCAATATATTTTTCGATATTTTAAAATTCGACATCAAGTCCACAATATTATATTAAATATTTCCCCTCAATACACATCCCCAGTTCCATGTTCCTACATGTGTCTTCCAGTGTCCTGCGCTGTTCGGCGCCGAGTAATTCGAGCTGGAAGCTATTTAATTAATGTTAAGCATTAAGCTCGATTATGTGGAATAAATGAGCGGAATAACCGGTGAGTGCGATTACGCAGCAGAGTGAGCTCTGTCCGGAACAACTCAGTTAATGGCCAATTGGCTAAGAGCCGTTTTGCGAGTGTCGGAATAAGGATAAATCGATGCACTTGGCTGAAACTACTAAGCTCTCAATTAAGTCAGTCTTAAAGCTCGTTCTCTACTCTGATCAGCCTTATCCGACTATAAAAGGTAGAAACAACCCGATAGTGAGTGCCGCGGGACTGTAAATAAAATCAATTTTAGCAACTCACATTTAATGTGAGCATCAGGCATCAGACAAGCAAACAACAAAGACAAACACCAAACGCAACATGTGGGACGACGTGAAAAATGTTTGTCTGCCGCGGTAAATTATTCAAAAATTCCGCGTGCTCAGGGCCCCCGAAAGTGATAAGAGCTAAGGCACTACATATAAAGGAAAGGAAGCGAAAAAAAAATGGGTGTCAAAGAAAAGAATATTAAGTAAACAAGCAGCCACTGAAAAACTTCAGATTGCAAATAACAAAGGAACACAAACTCCGGAAAAATGCTAGCAGTCAGCCGACGACCGGTAAAGGTAATCCAAGGCAGGGAAGACAGTCGCGAAAAACGGATGGGAACAACCTGGGAAATATGCTTTATTGATTGGATAAATATTTAATGCACTTTCATATTTCAGAAGAGAACCACTTTGGTAGCAGTGGGCGGCGGAATTTGCGTGTGAAATGGCTTATTACGGTCACGTTCTGCCCATAAAGGCAGCGCGCAGTTGCCACACAGGCCTGGGCACTTGCAGCCCGGATTCTGGCCACCTGTCAGCAATTCGGAAATTCACAGGACGCTGGTGATGGTAAATGTTGTGGCAACACAATGACAAACCCGTTTCAATTTGAAGGTGCTATAGGTAAAGTTATTGACCAGGAAAGACAAAAGTTAATGCTATGTAACTCTAGTTTTTTTATTTTTATAAGAAAAAACAATCACCATATTTGTAGGGTGACTAAAATTTTCTTTTATTTCGATTATTTACTCTGGTTTTTAGGGAACTTTCCTACGTTTTCATTTAAAGACTAGAACTACAAAAAAGTGAAGTAAAAAGTGTATTATTTTTACATTTAATGCATAAATGTACAAACATATGTTAAAATCCGATTGGTTGAATAGATTGTAGAAACAGACTAATCAAACAACCTGCTGCACTTCTCTACATACAGTCAAGTCTCGCTTTACTTAACAAAATAAAAAATATAAAGTTAAAGTTTAGAAGATGGCTATTTCACTGAATGCTCTAACTTGACCAACGACGTTTAAAAGTGGTTTTGAGAGCCTGTTTTCATCATGTCACTCAGGTAGCAATGCCAACGTTAACTAGAACTGAAACTTGGCTGGAAAATGCCAAAGGGCTGCTGCTGCGTTGGCTGACGTTTAACATCATTAACAATGTCCTTTCATGTTTCGGTGGACGTGGTCAAGCCAAGGCAAACAATCCAAGAGCAACCGGCCTCCTTTCATGGCCAAGAGCCGGACAAAAGCTCGGCATGTGTTTGGGTAATTGCCAGGACTTTCCCTCACTGTCGGGTGGGCCCACTTTATTTGTCTGTTTGCCGTTGTGTGTTCCGGTGCGAGCTGTGAAAACTGTGTAAAAATCACGTTCATCTCATAAATTCAATTCCAGCCACATTACGCAGGAAAAACGCACTCTGAAGCCCAGGGCCTGACCCCGAGGCTGGAATAATTAATTACCCCTGTGCCGCAATCATTTGGCAACATTTTGAATTTCTCAGGGCCTACATGTTGATTTACCAAAAATAGCCGCCAGGATGCCAGGCCATGTCTGTCTATCTGGCATTGCAGGGGTCGAGTGTCAAGCTTGAACTACTCTGTGGAGTCCTACTCTGTGGAGATCCAATTACCTGGCTCTTTGCCGGTTGTCATTTGCATGCCTGTGTGGTAACCAAATATAGCTGAGAGCTAAAATAGTTGGTCATAACTGTCATTCATTGAAAACAAATGTGTAACTCGACAGAGGCATTTAAAATGTAGATCAATATGTCAATATAATAATTATAGAGTTTAATTTTGGGGAAATTATGTTTAAAACCATAAATGTTTGGGCATTTGTGGGTTATCAAGGATCTGGCATTAACTTTCCAACATCAATTAATATTTCATAATTTCAATAACAGATTGCAAAGACAAAGACCGATAAACAGTCGATATTTAACATTTGCGATATATGTGCGATAATATTCAATATTCTGCTGAAGATATTATTCAAATTACTTTGCATAATTGAATAATAAATTATAATATTGTCATTAATTCGGATATATCACTTTTATTCTCAATACCCATCGCTGTTTTAATGTTCAATGAACATTGTATCTCTTGCATCTTCAATCTATCAGTCTCAGTTTCATTCTTCCCCACTCTAATTTGTCGGATTGATGGCACGTGAAGTTAATAACAGATTGCAAAAACAAAGACCGATAAACAGTCGATATTTAACATTTGCGATATATGTGCGATAATATTCAATATTCTGCTGAAGATATTATTCAAATTACTTTGCATAATTGAATAATAAATTATAATATAGGCATTAATTCGGATATATCACTTTTATTCTCAATACCCATCGCTGTTTTAATGTTCAGTGAACATTGTATCTCTTGCTGCTTCAATCTATCAGTCTCAGTTTCATTCTTCCCCCCTCTAATTTGTCGGATTGATGGCACGTGAAGTTAATAACAGATTGCAAAAACAAAGACCGATAAACAGTCGATATTTAACATTTGCGATATATGTGCGATAATATTCAATATTCTGCTGAAGATATTATTCAAATTACTTTGCATAATTAGGATAATAAATTATAATATATTATAATTAATTCGGATATATCACTTTTATTCTCAATATCCATCGCTGTTTTAATGTTCAGTGAACATTGTATCTCTTGCATCTTCAATCTATCAGTCTCAGTTTCATTCTTCCCCCCTCTAATTTGTCGGATTGATGGCACGTGAAGTTAATAACAGATTGCAAAAACAAAGACCGATAAACAGTCGATATTTAACATTTGCGATATATGTGCGATAATATTCAATATTCTGCTGAAGATATTATTCAAATTACTTTGCATAATTGAATAATAAATTATAATATAGGCATTAATTCGGATATATCACTTTTATTCTCAATACCCATCGCTGTTTTAATGTTCAATGAACATTGTATCTCTTGCATCTTCAATCTATCAGTCTCAGTTTCATTCTTCCCCACTCTAATTTGTCGGATTGATGGCACGTGAAGTTAATAACAGATTGCAAAAACAAAGACCGATAAACAGTCGATATTTAACATTTGCGATATATGTGCGATAATATTCAATATTCTGCTGAAGATATTATTCAAATTACTTTGCATAATT
>VNJQ01004948.1:0-18268 GCA_008042515.1 Drosophila truncata | reverse complement strand
CCCTTTGAAAGTACCAAGGATAACTTCCCTAAGCATCAATATTATAATTATTTATCCAAATAATATTTCTCATATGGAATTATTCCTTTCTCAGTTACGAAACATCTCTATTAAACTCGGTAAAAGTCATATTAAATGAGATACCCTTTGAAAGTACCAAGGATAACTTCCCTAAGCATCAATATTATAATTATTTATCCAAATAATATTTCTCATATGGAATTATTCCTTTCTCAGTTACGAAACATCTCTATTAAACTCGGTAAAAGTCATATTAAATGAGATACCCTTTGAAAGTACCAAGGATAACTTCCCTAAGCATCAATATTATAATTATTTATCCAAATAATATTTCTCATATGGAATTATTCCTTTCTCAGTTACGAAACATCTCTATTAAACTCGGTAAAAGTCATATTAAATGAGATACCCTTTGAAAGTACCAAGGATAACTTCCCTAAGCATCAATATTATAATTATTTATCCAAATAATATTTCTCATATGGAATTATTCCTTTCTCAGTTACGAAACATCTCTATTAAACTCGGTAAAAGTCATATTAAATGAGATACCCTTTGAAAGTACCAAGGATAACTTCCCTAAGCATCAATATTATAATTATTTATCCAAATAATATTTCTCATATGGAATTATTCCTTTCTCAGTTACGAAACATCTCTATTAAACTCGGTAAAAGTCATATTAAATGAGATACCCTTTGAAAGTACCAAGGATAACTTCCCTAAGCATCAATATTATAATTATTTATCCAAATAATATTTCTCATATGGAATTATTCCTTTCTCAGTTACGAAACATCTCTATTAAACTCGGTAAAAGTCATATTAAATGAGATACCCTTTGAAAGTACCAAGGATAACTTCCCTAAGCATCAATATTATAATTATTTATCCAAATAATATTTCTCATATGGAATTATTCCTTTCTCAGTTACGAAACATCTCTATTAAACTCGGTAAAAGTCATATTAAATGAGATACCCTTTGAAAGTACCAAGGATAACTTCCCTAAGCATCAATATTATAATTATTTATCCAAATAATATTTCTCATATGGAATTATTCCTTTCTCAGTTACGAAACATCTCTATTAAACTCGGTAAAAGTCATATTAAATGAGATACCCTTTGAAAGTACCAAGGATAACTTCCCTAAGCATCAATATTATAATTATTTATCCAAATAATATTTCTTATATGGAATTATTCCTTTCCCCGTTACCAAATGTCTCTATTAAACTCGGTAAAAGTCACATTAAATAAGATTCCCTTTGAAAGTACCAAGGACAACTTTCCTAAGCATTAATATTTTAATTATTTATCTCAATATATGGATTTATCAATATCTCTCATGTGGAATTATTCCTTTCCCAGTTACCAAACGTCTTGCCAAATCTCTCACAACCTTTTGCAAGTGTATACAAATCACAATCTCCGTCGCCACACAACCTCAACTCATTTTTCGTAGGCGTCGCCTGTTTTCGGCCTTGCTTTTTTCGTTCACTTGCTTGTATTTTTCGCATTGGAGTTTTCTTTACACTTTTCCACCTTCCAACCATTGCTGAACACACATTTCAACGTTCTGTGACGGAATATTGTCTGCCAATGTTTGTTGTCTACCGTAGAGCGTCCTCCAGGGTCCGCTGCATGTTGAATGTTTCTGCGAGTGCTCCACAAGATATTGCCGGTATGTGAGCCACTCTACCCCCCACTAATCCCACCGAGAACCCTCAGCGTAACCCCCTCCAGTCCAACCCTGCCCTGTCAGCTTTTAGCCTTGTGTCTTTAGATTCGATTGCAGCAGCAGCCACAATTGGAGCATAAATAAGCGATAGAGGCGACCCCAGCTAACCAGTCGAGATTCAGTCTTTGTTTTAGCAATTACCAACCAGGAGCTGACACTGACACTCTCCTCAACGCTTTGCTCTTTTTGCAGTGCTGCAACGATAAAGAAATGAACTCAAACATGTTTCTGGGCACAGCGGAGAACGGCCTGCGGCACGATAAGGTTGTTATACTCGATGCGGGAGCACAGTACGGCAAGGTGAGCTCATTCCCAGAACCAAAAAGTTCCCAAATTACCAATATAAAAGCTTTTCTGACCCTGTACTAATCTTGATGGTCTTCATTTCAGGTTATCGATCGCAAGGTCCGAGAGCTGCTCGTGGAATCGGACATCCTGCCACTGGACACGCCAGCGGCCACGATACGCAACAATGGCTATCGCGGCATCATCATATCCGGCGGCCCCAACTCCGTTTATGCCGATGATGCGCCCAGCTACGATCCCGATCTGTTCAAGTTGAAGATTCCCATGCTGGGCATCTGCTATGGCATGCAGCTGATCAACAAAGAGTTCGGAGGCACAGTGCTCAAGACAGATGTGCGGGAAGATGGCCAACAGAACATTGAGATTGAGACGTCGTGTCCTCTATTCAGGTGAGCAGTAGAAACATTAGAAATTCAGTGGCAGAAACAAGAAAGTGCTTGAGTTGATTGAGTCCAGTTAAGCGCTGATACAATGCTGCCAGATAAATCTCAATACCAAGAACAGTTCAGTTTAGTTCAAGTCTATAAACTGATCTACACGTGGTCTAACACATCCTTCCCTATATCCTATGATATTTATTCAAAGTTCGAGGTTTCATGTTAATAATCATCTTTTTTATGCTATGCCCACAGTCGCCTCAGCCGCACACAGTCCGTACTGCTAACTCACGGCGATAGCGTGGAGCGAGTGGGCGAGAAGCTGAAAGTCGGTGGCTGGTCAACAAATCGCATCGTTACTACCATTTACAACGAGGTATTGCGCATCTATGGCGTCCAGTTCCATCCGGAGGTCGATCTCACCATCAATGGCAAACAGATGCTATCGAATTTCCTGTACGAGATCTGTGAACTAACGCCCAACTTCACCATGGGCAGTCGGAAGGAGGAGTGCATACGGTATATCCGAGAGAAAGTGGGCACAAATAAGGTGTTGGTGAGTAGCAAATACATGTAGTCTCCACAGAGAGTTGCATATCTAAGTGAAAAATTATACCTGTACCTTTTTGTAGCTGCTGGTCAGCGGGGGCGTGGATTCGAGTGTCTGTGCAGCCTTGCTACGCCGTGCCCTGCATCCAAATCAGATAATTGCCGTGCATGTAGATAATGGTATGAGCCAATGGGAGAAATACTATTATTAGCGACATATGTCTGCCGACATAAACTTGCCCAGTACAAATTCCAATCAAGATTGAGTCGTATTATTATGACGGTTTTGTGTCGCTTAAAAATGGGCGAGTTCATGTCGTCGTCACTCCTATTATAGGCTAGTTTATCATTAATATTCTTCTCCAAAGACACTTTATTAATCTTAAATCGTTAATTTCACAGGTTTCATGCGACAGAACGAAAGTGAAAAGGTGGAGCGCTCGCTGCGCGATATCGGCATCGAGCTAATCGTTCGCAAGGAAGGCTATACGTTCCTCAAGGGCACGACGCAGGTGAAGCGCCCCGGCCAATACTCTGTGGTGGAGACGCCCATGCTCTGTCAGACCTACAATCCGGAGGAGAAGCGCAAGATAATCGGTGATATATTCGTCAAGGTGACCAATGATGTGGTGGCCGAACTGAAACTGAAGCCCGAAGAGGTGCTACTCGCCCAGGGCACACTGCGACCGGATCTGATTGAGTCTGCCTCGAATGTGGTCAGCACGAATGCAGAAACAATTAAAACGCATCACAATGACACGGATCTGATTAGGTAATATTTATAATTTCATTTACATAGAGTAACTAACTCCCGTTGAATTATCCATAGGGAACTGCGGAATGCGGGACGTGTTGTGGAGCCACTGTGCGACTTCCACAAGGATGAGGTGCGCGACCTGGGCAACGATCTGGGTCTGCCGTCGGAGCTGGTGGAGCGACAGCCCTTTCCCGGTCCCGGCCTGGCCATACGCGTGCTCTGCGCCGAGGAGGCTTACATGGAGAAGGATTACTCGGAGACTCAGGCAAGTTAATCAAAGAATTAAAACGACTTCAAATCTAATAAATGAATACTTCATTCAGGTCATTGTACGGGTAATTGTGGACTACAAAAATAAGCTGCAGAAGAATCATGCTCTGATCAACCGGGTAACGGGCGCCACCAGCGAGTCGGAGCAAAAGGATCTGCTGCGAATCTCTGCCAACTCACAGATCCAGGCCACTCTGCTACCTATCCGATCGGTGGGCGTGCAGGGCGACAAGCGCTCCTACAGCTACGTGGTCGGCCTGTCCACCACTCAGGAGCCAAACTGGCAGGATCTGCTCTTCCTCGCCAAGATCATACCACGCATTCTGCACAACGTCAATCGTGTATGCTACATCTTTGGCGAACCCGTGCAGTATCTGGTGACGGATATCACGCACACCACACTCAATACGGTGGTGTTGGCGCAACTACGGCAAGCTGATGCCATCGCCAACGAGGTAAAATGCTCTATATATAGGATGTCTATAGGGTTTTTAATAATCCCCATGTTCCTTGGTCCTTAGATAATCATGCAAGCTGGACTGTATCGAAAAATCTCACAGATGCCTGTCGTTCTCATACCCGTGCACTTTGATCGCGATCCCATCAATCGCACACCCTCCTGCAGAAGATCGGTGGTGCTGCGACCATTCATCACGAACGATTTCATGACGGGAGTCCCCGCTGAGCCTGGTTCCGTGCAACTGCCACTGCAAGTGAGTGAATCTCTTAAGGGGCTTCGAATTCTTTTATTTTATGCATTAATTTCCCCTTCGGCAGGTCCTTAATCAAATTGTGCGCGATATATCAAAGCTGGATGGAATCTCGAGGGTCCTGTACGACTTGACAGCCAAGCCGCCGGGCACCACCGAGTGGGAATGATGCGTTCAAGCCAAACCAACTTTCAACAGCCATTTCATAGCAGTAGACGAGGGACAAACAATAATCAAGCAACCAACCATTAAGCGGCGGGCGCTCGAGAGCCGATCGATGGAACGATCCTAGCCTTCTCGGGGTCAAGCGCAGCTGCTCCTGCCTTTAAAGAGACACGTAAAACAAGAGCAATTGAGATATACAACTAGAGGAGGAGAGTGCCACTTCGCGGAGAGAAAGATTGAAAATAAATTCAGGTTCATGTAATATCGATCGTGTCTGTGTAATTAAAGCGAAATTAAACGACGGCAAACAATTTGCCTCGCTAAAAATAACAATTATAATAATACATTATGTACATTTTCATGTTTTGTTCCTTTTCTGAAAAGGAATGTGCACACACACACACACACGTATCCAACAACAACAAAAAAAAAACAATTATTTTACGCATTTTTTAGTTATACATATAAATAAAAAATTATATAAATATATATATATTATATACAGATATTAAATAATTGCAAAACAAAATTCTGAAAATTGTATAGAGGAGCAGGAGGAGTGTGTGTACCGGCAAATGGCATAAACAAAACAAAAAAGATTGTAAGAGTACGAAACAAAAATATTCTAAGCTAAAATTATGAATTGTTATATAAAAAAACGTCTATATTTAAAGAATGGCATGCAACCAGGAAAATAAAAACAACAAAGCGATTTATGATGATACAAGAAATGTAATAAAACGAAAAAGCTATTTAAACGTGTTTCGCCCTTAGCTTCGGCTTCTCCCTGGCCTCATGGGGTCGACGCCGCTGGTGATCTTTCGCATCTTCTTGAAGGCTTCATGCGTCAGAACCAAGGGAGTGCAGTGGTGATTCCTCAAAACATCGAGTGAGGCCATCTTTTCGCTGAGTTTAGCTTTAGCTTTAGGTTTGGGATTTTCCTTAATGGGTCTTTTAGGCTTCAATGGCAGCTTTTCCAAGGTAACAGCCGAGGATGGGGCATATATGGGCTGTTGGGTATGTAAATATGAGTTATTTAATGAGTTACATTCAAAAGGAAATAAGTTAAATCTGGAAACTCTGACTAATTTAATAATTTCTCCTAAAAATGTCTCAACTTACGATCTCCCTGTGTGGACCGTCTTTTTCTCTAGAAAATATGTGATTCAGGAAATGTAGATGATTTCTATAGGACAGCTTCGAAGTAAACTCTTCACCCATAGACTTAGCCTTCTGCTCTTTGACACGTTCCAGGTCGACATTATAGCGCAACCTGTGTATTGCATGCTTCCAGAAATCAGGCGGTGATTTGGCTTTCATTTCATCAGCGATTGCCTCCCAGATGTCGGCCTTGTGAACAAAATTGAAGAAGTCCTTGTGAACCTCATTCCACAAGCATCTTTGGTCGGCATAAAGAGCAATCAACTTCAACTTGATTTTGGAACTTCTCAAAAGCCTCTTGGTGGGCGTGAAGGAAATACCACTACCACTTGTCAAATCACTAGCCTGAGAGTCCGTGACTGTTATAAAAGACGTGCTGCTAGGCTTTCCGTAACTCATGGTGGCGGCTACTAATTTTGTTGTACCAAAATTTTACTTTAAATAAGTGAAATACGGATTTACACAAATAATTTCAACAGATGATTTTGGATTCTATTGAATTTATTCAGGGTGAAGTATAGACACTGGGTATAGTATATTAAATGGGCTGAACTACAATCCAGGAACTAAAACAAACCTCCGGCTAATTGATATTATGCTTTATTTTCCACTACATAATAATATAATTATAATATCAACTCTCTGTTTGTGGCTTACATCTGATAATTGATACAATTAAGATAATCAATGTGAAAATAAAGTGGGACATTGGGATGTATTGAGAGATGTGGCTCTTATTGTCCGCTTCAAGGTTAGTTGTTGTGTAAATAAAAGAATCGTTTAAATACGTATTACACTTTGAGTTTTATTCGCACTAAATCATCATCTTCATCATCTTCGTCGAGGCAATCTGCAGAGCTTTCTGGACAAATTCGCAAAGAACAAGTATATAGCAAGAATTAAAAATAATATTGTTTGTGTATAATTATAGGTATATATAAAAACTTTTACAAATTCTCGCCATCGCTCGCGGTTACACTTTCGAAAAAAACGTCACACTTTTCGGTTTACTCAAAATAAAAATATCTAAACAATTTGCAAAATAATTGAATAACAATACCATAAACTCGATTGCTTGCGTTGAGTGTGAGTGTAGCATCGCCGGGGTCTGCAGGGATAGAGGGGTCTTAAGTATCTCCACGGACCACTATTTACTGGGCCAGCTCCTTCATGCGGTTGAGGGCGCTGCCAGCCTTGAACCAGCCAATCTGCAGGTCGTTGAGGGTGTGGTTCAGCTTGATCTTCTCGACCTTGTCACCGTTCTTCACCTCGCAATCCACGGGCTTGCCGGGTGCCAGGGACTTAAGGTTGAGCAGGGAGATCTTGCTCGTGGGTTGGATCTGTAATTTAATTAAGTTTACAAATAAGTTTCGTCTTTTTAAAAGCTTATACAAATGTACCTTATCGTAGTCAGCGGGATTGGCGAAGGTCAGAGGCAGCATACCCTGCTTCTTCAGGTTGGTCTCGTGGATACGGGCAAAGGACTTGACAATGATGGCGCGGCCACCGAGGTGACGGGGCTCCAGGGCGGCATGCTCGCGGGACGAGCCCTCGCCGTAGTTGTCGTCGCCGACGGCCACCCACTTGATGCCGTTGGCCTTGTAGTCGCGGGCCACGTCGGGAACTCCACCCCAGGAGCCGTTGCGCTGGTTCTTGATGTTGTTCATCTCATTGTTCTCGTAGTTGGTGGCACCAATGAACATGTTGTTGGAGATGTTGTCCAAATGTCCACGGTACTTCAGCCATGGACCGGCGGCGGAGATGTGATCGGTGGTGCACTTTCCCTTCACCTTGATCAGCACGGTCAGGTCGGTCAGATCCTGGCCATTCCACTTGTCGAAGGGCTCCAGCAGCTGCAGACGCTGCGACTTGGGATCCACAGCAACCTTGACATTGTCGCCAGACTAACGAAATGGAAATAACAAATAAGAACAGGCCACAAAGATCAGCAAAAAAGTATAACTCACCGATGGGGGAGCGGCATAGGTGTCCTGGCCGGGATCGAAGCCCTTGGCGGGCAGCTCATCGCCGAAGGGAGCCTTCAGCTTGAACTTCTTGCCATCGGAGCCGGTGAGCTCGTCAGTCAAGGGGTTAAAGTCCAAACGGCCGGCGATGGACAGAGCGGTGACCAGCTCGGGGCTGGTGACGAAGCAATGGGTGGCCGGGTTGGCATCGTTCCTGCCGGTGAAGTTACGGTTGTACGAGGTGACAATGGTGTTCTTGTCGCCCTTCTTCACATCCTTGCGGTCCCACTGTCCAATGCAGGGGCCGCAGGCGTTGGCCAGCACGGTGCCGCCGAACTTATCGAACACCTCGGAGATGCCATCGCGCTCAATGGTAGCACGGATCTGCTCCGATCCAGGGGTAACGTTGAAGGGGATCTTCGACTTCAGGCCGTGGCTCATGGCATCCTTGGCAATGCTGGCACAGCGACCCATATCCTCGTACGAGGAGTTCGTGCAGGAGCCAATCAGACCCACGCGAATGTCCAAGGGATAGCCGTTCTTCTTGGAGTTGTCGCCCAGCTTGCTGATGGGATGGCCCAGATCGGGAGTGAAGGGTCCATTGACATGGGGCTCCAGGGTATCCAGGTTGATCTCAATCAGTTCATCGTACTCGCAGTTCTTGTCGGCCGACAGGATCTTGCCCTGGTACTTCTGCGCCTCAGAGGCGATGCCGCCGCGTCCCGTGGACTTCAGGTAGTCGGCCATGCGCTGGTTGAAGGGGAACAGCGAGGTGGTGGCACCGATCTCAGCACCCATGTTGCAAATGGTGGCCATGCCTGTGCAGGAGATAGAGTCGACACCCTTGCCGTGGTACTCAATGATGGCGCCGGTGCCGCCCTTGACGGTGAGGATATCGGCAACCTTCAGGATCACATCCTTGGGCGAAGTCCAGCCACTGATCTTGCCGGTGAGATTGACACCGATCACCTTGGGGCACTTCAGCTCCCAGGGGATGTCGGCCATGACGTCGACGGCGTCAGCGCCACCGACACCGATGCACAGGCCACCCAAACCACCGCCGTTGGGCGTGTGGGAGTCAGTGCCAATCATCAACAGGCCGGGGAAGGCGTAGTTCTCCAGAATGATCTGATGGATGATGCCGCTGCCGGGCTTCCAGAAGCCCAGACCGTACTTGGCGCAGGTGCTGGCCAAAAAGTCGTAAACCTCCCTGTTCAGGTCCTTGGCGCGAGCCAAATCCTTGGGTCCGCCGACCTGGGCCTCGATCAAATGATCGCAGTGCACTGTCGACGGCACAGCCACCTTCTTCAGGCCGGAGGAGATGAACTGCAGCAGGGCCATCTGGGCGGTGGCATCCTGCATGGCCACGCGATCGGGACGCAGACGCAGATAGGATGTGCCGCGCACGATGTCCTGGTTGGCCGGATCGTCCAGATGCGAGTACAGCACCTTCTCGGAGAGAGTCAGCGGCCGGTTGAGGCGGCCACGGACCACATCCAGGCGCTTGTTCAGCTTCTCGTACGGCAGGAAGACGTCCGAGTCGAACTTGGACAGCGCCACCTTGGAGGCGGTGTAGCAGGAGGCGTGGAATTGGCGCACCACAGGGCCATCGGCCACCACATGCTTGCCCAATCGGCACACCTAAAACGGGAAATAAGGGAATGAAATATTGCAAGCATTAAAGTGGGTTTATCTTATCAAAAATCGTAAATTATATTACGAAAGAATGTTAAACATTTGTGTAATTGAAATTGATTAAAATATTTATGCCATGACGCCGCATCCTTATTCTCTACTTTGGATATTTGGCCAGAAAATTAAACTGCAAAGCGATCGGTTCAGGAGAACAACAACATATAATGATATATATTTATGAGCTCCTCTTCTTCGACTTCCAAAAAGACCAGTTTCATGATAGCAATGCATAGATCCCCCTGATAATGACTATTTTCTTCAATCTTACTCATTTTAATAATATGAGATCAAGAGATAAAGAAGTACAAAGTAAGAAGCAGTTTAAATATATTTTCTGCTCTCCCTACTTCACATTCCTTCTTTCAATAAATATTTAAAGAAAAAAAAATAAGTTAACTGAATTTCTTTAAAATTTTCCCCCCTCTTAGTGTCAGAATCAACAAATCAAGATCAAGCAATTAGCACTTTGTTAGAGAACATAATTTACTCGTCATGAAAAGTACAGTGAAGCCTCACTTAGTTTGCCCATTTCAATCATTTTTATCAACTAAAAATTTTTATTTTGGAGGACACACCGTACTCCTGCTGAATTGATTGATTTGATTGTTTGGCGGCCTTAATAAAAACACTTGATTATCATGTCACGGGCCCTCTCAACATTAATTAGATTGGAGCGGCTTTATCAGGAAATGTTCAAATCTCAATTAGCAGTGATATTTAGAAGATGATGACGCTTTGTACAAAAAGAAAAGAGATTAAAGGTTGGACTAAAACCAAAAAATATGATTAATCATAGTACTGCAAAAATAAATAAATGGAATTTTTTGTTTGTTTGGTTTTTTTCCTAATAATAAACTGCACAGTTTACAATTCTTTGTTATCTAGGTTTTAAAAAGATTCCTATTTTTAAAGATATTATATGAAAAGAAAAACAAAACTGTTGACAATGCGTACTGAGCACTTGGTAGCCGAGTGTTTTATTTTGGGAGCTATAAACCTTAGACAATTAATTTGAAGCACCACTCTGGGAGGTTCTTTCTTTATCAGTTTTTCTTTTTCTAGAATTTCTATAAATATTTATGAAATTTATGGAAATTTTTTAGGGTTTCAGGGGATATTACTTTTTTTTAATTTAATTTATTATATTTTTTTTTTCTTTTTTACGTGGTGAATTTTTTTGCTTGTTGTTTTAAATAAATAATAAATTTGTCAAGGGCGTACGTATTCAATTTATTGAGACTTCGTTAAGAATTTTTTGGAATCGATGAAAAAGTCCATAATTCAACACAAACAAATAAATAAAAAGAGATTAGATTCATATAATTCTTCAGAATTTATAATTTCAAAGCCATTAATGGAAATTTTGGTAAAAATATATTTGAGTATGTAAACTGTATTTTACGAAGCAATACCTTTAAAATAAATATTTTTGTTAATTTTTAAAAGGGTGTTTTAAAAGTGTATATTCATATATTGGAAACGTTTTACAAAAATCTAATTTTATATCTTAAATAAATTGAAATTAACGACTAAAATTATTTAGTTTACTTAAAACCCTTTATTTTATAAGAACAAGAAATAGAATTTACCTATAAATATAGTAATTTTTTATGAAAATTAAAGTTGGATGCACTATTTATTTTATCCTATTAAAGAAATTTATTTATTTTCTGAAGAAATTGCAGAAAACTCAACAAATAAGCAATTAATCGAAAAGATAGCGATAATATTTATAGACAAAAACAGCTGTGAAAAGCAAAATAGATTTTGCATAGATAATGCCCGCTTAAAGACCCCTTAAATGGCAATAAATTACAAATTTGTTTATAACTGCAGCCACAGCAATGCATTCGAATTAACCAGAGCCACGTGACGCAGCCAAACAAGAGGGAACAATTACGTCAAATAGGTCATTAACTTGTTGGCAAGTTGGCGAATGCACAGTACAGTGAAGCCTTCTGGCCGTGGAAAAACCCCCTTTCGACGAGGGGCAATGCACGCTCCTTGCTCCAACCCCCACCTGTGCGCGTGATGTCCGAGTTGGAGAACGGCATTAATTTAAGCTATAATTTTAATACGGAACACTATCGGAGTGTAAGTAGACCTGTCACAGATAAGACGAAGCTGCTGCTGCCCCCAGAAGATATATGCTAGGGACTCCTGGTTAAATAACTGCTTATGTAAAGGGCCAGTGCCTCCGGACAGCATCGAATCTCTGCTAATTGTTGGATGCTCTCGTTTTCACGGATGCTCCAGATATCTGCTCTGGATGCAGGGGCAGGCGCCGCAGCCTGAGGCAGTAGCCGAGAATCACAATCACAATGTACGTACGTACACTCGGTTACCTAACAACTTTTGATTTCGTTTTTAGGTTAGAAAAGCGCTGTGCGCAAAAAATTCGCGACTCTTTGCTGCCCAACTTCTTCCGCTAATTGCTCAAAATCTGCACATGGATTGCCATTAATTTTTCGCGTATTTTTTCGCAGTGTTCCAGTCTTTATCAGGGGTCACAGCACAGCTTTGATTTCAGGTGTTTATATATAGTTTCTTTTTTCGTGGAATTCCGGGCGGTCGGTGGAGGCGGCTGGCTCCAGAACGGAACGTACCTGTGCCTGGGCGCTCATCAGTCTCGCAGCCATGGTTCGCGTCCTATTTAGGCGATACTCAAATACGTGTGACTCGTTGGAATTGATATTTAGCACAACACTCAAGCCCTCATCAAAATTTTCAGCCCTCTCAGCCGGAAGATTTTAATGCAGACTGAAGTCGCAGTCGCAAGCAGCGCCAGTGTTGCCGGACGGAAATGTGGCCTCCCCCTAAAAAATATCGAACCGCGGAGAGCCGCTTTCCAACATTGCCAGGTCCCATTTGTTTGCGTGGGCGGGCGACAATTCCCAACAACTGTGCGAATAATAAATAAGTTCGGATGGGAAAATGTTTGGCCAAGCGCAGTCGGCATTAGTCCTGACCCCAGCGCAATGTCCGAGCGTCGAGGTGTGCACGAGATACCCGGGGAGTACCAGCCAGTGCCTAGGCAGCCCAGCCTAGGAGGGGAGCCAACTGCATCCACTTCGTGCTGCCGGCGTCCCAATTGCAACTATCGAATCCAGGATGGGCAGAAGGTTTGCTGCTGCTGCGGCCACGGCTACATCATACCCGTGTTTATCCTCTTCGTCCTGGTACTGATTGTCCTGCTGTTGCCCTGGGAGACCATCCACCGCAACGAGACCGCAAACAGCCCCGTGCCCGTGGACACTCCGTTGCCATGCCAACTCGAGCTGGTGGAAAGCCTGCCCGTCGGGCTGAACTACAGCAACTATGAGGGTAGTCACCCCCACCCCCGTCTGAGGAGCACTTTCGAGGCTTGGCAATTGCTGCTGGGCAGGGCAAAGACCTCGCTGGACATAGCCGCGCCCCACTGGACTCTGCGGGGAGTGGATGTCAACGATAGCAGCACTGAGCCCGGCGACCACCTCTTTCAGCGTTTGCTGGCCAACGGGGATGCGGGAAGGCCCAAGCTGCGTTTGCGAATCGTGTTTAACCGCAGCCAGGACAGCGTGTGGCATGCCGATGCCCGAATCCTATCCAACTACGGAGCAGCGGAGGTTGCGGGAATCAATTTCCTCAGCTCGAAGCTGTGGCTGGCGGACGGAGAGCACTTTTACCTTGGCAGTGCTGACATGGACTGGCGTTCGCTCACACAGCGCAAGGAGCTCGGTGTCCTGGGAAGGAATTGTCCACATATGGCGCAGGACTTGGCCAAGATTTTTAAGACCTATTGGTACCTGGGAAGCAATGAAGTGCCTGAGTACTGGCCCTGGATCTACCATACGCATATCAACCAGCGGCGACCGCTGCTGCTGAACATTAACAAAAACCACACGATGCGTGCTTTTGTGGCCACTTCACCACCTGGACTCTCGCCTACTGGCAGGACCCACGAGCTGGATGCCATCATAGGGGCCATCGATGGGGCCACCGAATTTATATCTATCTCTTTGATGGATTACTCACTGATTTTGAGGAGCGGCGAGAAGATGGAATATTGGCCTTATATCGAAAATGCCCTGCTGAGAGCTGCCTTGGGGAGAGGCGTGGCCATCAAGCTGCTCATTTCCTGGTGGAAGTACTCGGAACCGACCGAGGATTACTTTCTCAGATCACTTCAAGCGCTTAACAAGATGCGCCAGGAGGTGGACATCGAAGTGGCAAGTGTAACTTGGTTATCCCCAAATACATTAGATAATTGTTTACCTTATTTCAGCGCCGCTTCGTAGTGCCCACCACCGATGGGCTGGAGAAGATCTCCAGCGGAAGGGTGGCCAGCAATTCGTACCTGGTAACCGATGAAATAGCCTTCATAGGCACAGCCAGTTGGTCGGGCGAGCATTTTATGTACTCAGCGGGATTGGGGCTTCTTCTGCAGGACATGGACTCCAACAACAACAGTCTCCGAACGGATTTACTGGCCATTTTCCAGCGGGATTGGTTCAGTCCCTTTTCTGTGCCGCTGAAACCGAATTTGCGAATTTAAATCCAGCTGTCAAACATCACTTTGCAACACTGCCCAGTAGCCATCAGCTGTTCATGTCATAACAAACGCCAGATCTAACCTCAATCTTTCGCAGCTAAAATAAATTTAAAATTTTTGCTGAAGTCGAATAAAAACAGAAAATCAAATAAAATATGGCCAACAAGCCTACACGCGATGTGCTCGGCATTATCTTCCAGAACTTCTGGAAGTCCCTAAAGCCGCGCCAGTTCCGCGGCAACTACATTGGCGAGGACTACTTCGGCAACAAATACTTCGAAATTCCGGCAAATCCTTCGATCGGCAAGCGCAAGCCCTCGAGGTGGTTCGAGCCGGCGGACAAGGATGCCTTCGACCAGGAGCTGACCGCCGAGTGGGAGGCGTGGCTGCGGGGCCGGCGCGAAGAGCCCCCCACAAGGGAGGAGCTGGTGAAGAACCTCCAGATAATGGACATGAAGAAGCGCAATGCCGCCGAACTGGAGGCAACCTACGCCAAGGCCAAGGACGACAAGGCGCTGCCCAAGCAGGTGGATGGGCCCACCATTGGCACCTTTCCTAAGTACAAGGAGTATGAGTTTATTCCCGGCAAGGAGCCGCCGGAGAAGTAATTCGCATGACAAGGCTTGTTATTTTTAAAGAATTTAATGTGTAAATATAGTTAAATGATCTTAAAATGTTCTACCAATCGTTCAAGTCCAAGTCCTTGACTATATCCACGGCTCCACCGGCCTCGTCGTAATCATCACCAGCAGCTGCGTCCTCAGGTTGCTGGGATTTCAGCTTCTCTGGCTTCTCTTTCTTGGCCTTCTTCGATTTCGGCTGCTCCACCTCTACTTCCTGTTCCTCCTCCACCTCCTCCTCCTCATCTTCGTCATCCGAACCTATAGGCAGGCCGTCATCGTCCTCATCCTCAGAGTCCGAGGGGAACAGCTCCACCTCGCCCTTCTCATTGCGCACCGGCACTCCCGTTTTGGCGGGCAACTTCTTTAGCTTGGGCACATCATAGTCGGCATTTATCTCATCCGTCTGCGCTGCCTGTCGGCGCTTCTTCGTCTCGTGCGTCTTCAGCCAGCTGCCGTAGTAGATGTCCAGCGGCGTGCGCTTTAGGCGGAGCTGTTGCTCCCAGGCGGCCACCGCCTTGGCGTCCTTGATGTCAAAGTTAACGCTGCTCTTGCCGCGCTGCTGCTCAATGAAGCGGCCGCTCTCCTGGACCTTTTCCAGCAGCTGCTTCAGCTTCCTGGAATAATTGGCATTGCGGCAATCCTTCAGGTACGCCTTAATAGCCATCACTGTGGGCACCACCAGATCGCTGAAGGCAAGCGAGGTCGATTCGTGGGCAAGATACTCCAGCAGGAGGCCGCACACCTGCTCGATCACCTCATCCCGGAAGCCGTTCTCCGCCAACTGAGCTTTGTTCAGTCGGAGGACACAGGTAAACTGCAGCGGTTTCATGGACACAGCCGTGTGCTTCCGATTGAATGTGTTGCTCTTGAGGACCTCCACGATCAGCGGCAGTACTGGCACATAGGTATTCGTCTCCTTGGACAGGGAAATGAGCGTCTGAAGACAATGGAAGCGCAGCGGGAAGTACTGAGCGGTAGGTATGAGGCGGATCACGCCGGTGGCAATGGTAACCAAGGGATAGACCAGGGGCTGCAACTGCGGCTTGTTGGCACTCGCGCCCAGGAGATCAGCCCACAGGCGCAGCGAGTTGATAAACTGCCAGTTGTACACCGCCTGGAAGCTGTCCTTCTTCTTCAGGATGACGGCATTTCGCAAATGGATGGCCAACTGTCGAATGTAGAGAAAGGCGTGCTGGTAGCTGACATTCAGGTCCAAGGCGAACATCTCCACCAGGGAACGGCGCATGAAGTTTATTCCCGGAAGAGTGTTTGGCGACACGAACTTCGAGTTCCGCACGTAGGCCAAGTACATGGCTTTCAACACATGGTTAAGCATAGTGGCCTGGAAGGGATTCAGTGCTTTAAAGAGAGCTACTCATTGAGATTATGCTTACAACTCACCTGCTGCTTTCTGGTTATCTTCAGGATGCAGAGGAAAGCCAGCACCCGCACGGTTTCATCGCCCGTCGCCCAGAGCACAATCAGGCGCTTCAGAATTGTCTTGCCTAGCGCCGTGAAGGGCACCACCATGCCGGCCATTTGATGCAGGTGCTTGAGAAGCACTCCCAGGATGTTGGCACTCGACACCTGCTCCACCAGGCGGATCAGGTCCGTGAGGTAGTAGCGCAGGCAGCCGCGCACCTTGACCCACTTCTTGTGCTTGTGCAGCGGCAGACTGCTGTTGGGCTTCACCCCAAGCACTCGAATGATGGCCGGCTGTAGATGCAGCACGCACAGCTGGATAACTCCATTGAAGGCAGCGGCACCCACGACCTTAAAGGCGGCGGCATTGGGCTGGTTCTCCCCGCCATCGGCCCCATCTGCCGAGATGCTGGCCAGAGCCGAATTAAAAGCCTGTATCACCTTGCGCACAATATCGATGGAAACATTGGCTTGGCCCAACTGCTGTTCCCACTGGCGCAGCAGGTTGAGGGTGACCTTTTGTGTGCCGCCGGCGGTGGCCTCGTCCTCCTCATCGTCCTCGAAGTCGCTCTCATCGCTGGCCACAGCTAAATCGTCGCTGGGCTTGTGGTACTTCTCCTCGTTCTCCTCGTCGTCGTCGTCGTCGCTCGCTTCAACTGCTTCCGACTTGCTCTTTTCCTCCTCCTCATCATCATCATCTTCGTCTTCGCTGTCGGACAGATTAAAGTCCAGCAGCTTCTTGTCGTTCTTCTTGAGGAAATCGTAAAACTCAGGATCGATGTCCTTCAGTCCCTCCAGCTCCGCCTTGTGGCTTTTCTTGGCTCCCTTCTTTGCAGGCTTGATATTCTTAACAGGTTTAGCTGACGGCTTGGATTTCTTGGCTACAGCCTTGGTTTCTGGACCTTTTCCGGACTTCTTGGCCACCGCCTTCTTAATGCCATCCTTTTGCGTCTTCTTTTTGCTTATTCCCGGCGTGGGTTTGCCCAGAGTTTTAACCTTTTTCAACTTCATTTTTCCCACGAGCTCAACTCCAAAACAAAATAAACGCACGTGTGCCGCGCCGACGATGATACCAACGTTGCCAGATTCTGCACTTTACAGCAGCTGGTCACACACATTCATTACATTTCGTTGCCAGACTGTGAGAAATCGCAGATTTCCCCTATTTTCCTTTTTTTCGCGTATCTCGTAGCATATTCGTAGCATTAGTAGACTTGTGAGAAAATAAAACCCGGGAACCCCCAAAAAAGACAATTTAAAGGCATTTGAGTTTTAAAAAACTAAACAAATTGTTACGGAACTGCTTCCTTGGGCAACGCCGGGCTAGCTCATGGACCCCAGGGCGGGTTCGACCCGATGCCCGCAGTCCGCACAATAAACAAAAAGATACCGATAGTATCGGACGTCTCAACTACAGAATTACACACCACTAGGACAAAAAGTAAACAACGATTCAAAGAAAAACAAATTGGACGACAGTTTGGCACAATTGGTGGCTTCGATGGACTCGCCACGACGCACCCACCCATCCTGTGGTGCCTCCGGTTCGTCTTGGGGCACCACCCATCTCCGGCGGACCGGAGCCTAATCCAGGCGGCTTTGCGACCGGCTCATCTCCCCCAGGTAAATATCCTACTCCAAATTCATTTTGTTTTCTTTAATGCATCATTATAAATTTTGGGTTCTTACAGATTATTCTTTACAATGCATCCACTTATCCCGGCGGAACGTGTCCTCGGTCAGGGATGCGCTCGCGCCAAGGCTACTCCAATGGCTAAGACAGCGGAGGAGAAGCGGCGCTCCGCAAACAAACCAACGGCCAACACCCGGGCCTCGACTTAATCCCCCTTTGTCTACCTAATTTTCCTGCTGGAGCTCCAAGAGAAATATCAGGGGTGGGTATGTAAATTTATATATATATATTCCGACCAGCTTCTACTCCTCTTCTTGTTTTGCAGCACTTGTGTTGCACAA
>VNJQ01004946.1:0-60963 GCA_008042515.1 Drosophila truncata | reverse complement strand
TTAAAAACCGATACCTTAAAAAACAAGAAAAAAACATTACAAAAATCATCACAGTGGTATCAGCAGATCAACCCAGAAGCCATAAGCATAGCTGACTATACAAAAACTTCACAGACCTCCAACCTACCAAGAAGAGAGATCACAAAAATAATCCGTCTTCGACTTGGCCACACCAGACTCACCCACGAGCATCGCTTTTCACCGACACCAAACTACCTATGCCAGCTCTGCACCACGGATAACATAACAATCTCCCATATCCTCAACGACTGTCCCGCCCTACAAACATATAGACCAAATCTATCAAACATAAAACTTACGGATTTATTAATTAACCCTAATTTTGCAAACGTCAAGCTAATCATAGACTTTCTTAAATCAGCTAGCCTTTTACATCTCATCTAAACATATTCTTTCCGTTCCTCATTCCGCTAAAACTGTTATTTAATTGGTAATAATTTATGTTAATTGTTAATTGTTAATTTATTTGTAAAAACCTATAAGTAAGCTCAATTTGTAATAATTTATGTTAATTGTTAATTGTTAATTTATTTGTAAAAACCTATAAGTAAGCTAACATGGAACACCCATTCCGGCCGAAAGTCACCGCTGCTATGGCCGATTCCCGACTGTACCTTAAGTTTGTAACTTTTGGAGTACAGAGTACAATAAATAAATATTTTAATTAAGAATGTTTGGGATTATTTTTTACCGGTAAAAAAAATTGTTTATATATTAAGAAAAATATCGCTATCTCTTTCTCAGCCAAAACTGTGCTGACCAAATTGTTAAGAATTGCTTGGCTTAATTTAAGACTGTTTGGGCTTATTTTGAAACTTGAATTCCTAAATGGGCTTAATTAAAGATTTTTTAGGCTTATTTTATCACTTTAATCCCGAATCAGGCTTAATTTAAGATTTTCAGGCTTATTTTATGACTTTAATCCCGAAACGGGATTAATCAGACCATTTAATCCCGAATCGTACTTGAAAATTTCAAGACGCAAGAACACCAAAATCAAGAAAAATATTCTTGATTTTTTCGTTCTACATTTTTATATGTGTAGCTTTGCGAAGGCTAAATATGTCCCTGATAAGTCAACTACTTTCTTCGCGATAACACATAATGTGTAAAATTATGAATTTTTAGGGGGACAAAAGTATTTTGACATTAAAAAACATTGCAAATCGCTTTTGCAATTCGCTGGTATTTCGGTACAAAGCCTCAGCAAATTCTAAAAAATACTACAGTAGACAATTTACAAATAAATTATCAAGTATAAACTGGAAAATGTATTAAGTAGCTTAGTCAAATAGGGCCGACCAAGCAAACCTACGCCAAGACAAAATCGTGCAATCCTCGACAAATGTAAAGATTATGTCCTTATTAAACAAAAACCAGGATCAATGAAAGTAAAAGAATTATTATTATTTTAATTATTAACAAAACGATCGGAAAACAATTAAATGAGGCTTACTTTCCTATTTATGTAACCCTTTTACTTCACCTAAAAATAACTTGACACTATTAGTATTTTCAAAATAATATGTTTATAGGCCCCAATCTTTTGGGGACAGATTTTGTTGACTGATGTGAGTTTATGAGTTCCATGGCTCAAAAAATAAAAAATAACTGCAGATTAACTCAAAATATTCGAAAACAAGAAAGGAAGCTATCTTCGGCGAGACGAAGTTGCAATTGAACTATGAAATTAAAAATGAAATTCTAAAATAATCATTAGTGGCAAAATCTCAAATTTGATAAAAATATGCTGAGAAACAGCGGAATTCTAATTTTGTTTAATATTTCCCTGATTGTTCCTAAGGCAGCTATAGCTATATATTTCATGAAATTAAAACCGAAATTCTGGAATAGTAATAGGTGGCCAAATATCAATTTTGGTGAAAAAAATTTGAAAACTGACAAACTTATAATTTTTTTTCGAAAAAATTTCTGATCGTTCCTATGTCAGCTATATATATTCGTCCGATCCAGCCCGTTCCGACATATGTACGAGTGAGAGTATATATAATTTATAGTTCAATTGCAATCTGCAAGGGTATATAAACTTCGGCGAGCCGAAGTTAGCTTTCTTTCTTGTTGTAACCTAAACCCCGGTGTATTTATGCATTAGTACGAATATAATTAATTACATTGTAAGCTTTCTTTGTGATGCAATCGAAAAGTTTTCGTTAAGAATAAAATGCTAAACTTAGCTTAGTCGCTGATTGATCAGCAACGCGATTCTATCGCCGTGGCGGAAGTTCAAATATGTCGCTGATAATGTCGGTTGATCCTGTCCAGTTCCCACTCGTAGGCAGTCCCTGGCCCCCACTGATGATCCTAACGGCCTACCTGTTCCTCGTGCTGAAAGCGGGCAGGAAAATCATGGAGAACCGAGAGCCATTTGATCTGCGAGGTGTGATCAAAGTTTACAACATTGTTCAGATTGGGTACAATAGTTTAATACTATTGGCTGTAAGTACCGGCCTCTACTACAACTTAAAGATATCTATAGATTAACGGGATTTTTTTATAGGCCATTTACTTTCTGTTTGTGTTGAGGCCTTACGACCTGAGTTGCTTCCAGATACTGCCATTTGATCACGAACATAAAAATTGGGAGCGCCTGATTTCCTACTCTTATTACTTTAACAAGTATATGGACCTGACCGAGACGGTATTCTTTGTGATGCGGAAGAAGTACCGGCAGATATCCGTCCTGCACGTCTTCCACCACACCATCTTGTGCGTCGTCGGATATTTGTACGCGACTTTTAGCGGCTATGGCGGCATCGTTTTTCCGGTATGCCTCCTTAACATTGTGGTGCACATTGTTATGTACACCTACTACTACCTGTCCTCGGTTAGTGCGGAGGTGAAGGCCAGTCTCTGGTGGAAGAAGTACCTCACCATCATCCAGTTGGTTCAGTTCATCCTCGGGGTGTTATTCATGGCCAACCACTTGAGGCAGCCAAACTGCGATGTGTCACGACCGGTGGTATACAGTATTATATCAGTGCTGTCGTCCTTCACCATCCTATTCGGCAACTTCTACGTCCGCACCTACATATTGCCAGGCAGGAAGAAGTCGGAGATGAAATTAAAGTAAGCATCTAGGTCAGCAATAGAAGAAGCAATAGAGCGGATACAAATACATTGGAATCAATATTTGCTGGTGATTGTATTAAGTGGACAATACTATTAATGATGTGTTTAAATTTTCAAATAAATAAAGTCGGCAATTATTTATCGTTCGGAAACCAAATGACTCTCTTAAATTAATTAACAAGAAAGGAAGCTAACTTCGGCTTACCGAAGTTTATATACCCTTGCAGATTACAATTGAGCTATGTAATTAAAAACGAAATTCTAAGATAACTTTAAATGGCCTAATCTCAAATTTGATGAAAATATGTTGAGAAACAACCGAGTTATGATTTTTTCTATTATTTCGCTGATGTTCCTATGGCAGCTATAGAATATAGTCGTTCGATTTTCATGAAATTTAAATTAAATCTCTGGAATAATATTAAGTGGCCAAATCTAAAGTTTGATGAAAATATGTTGAGAAACAGCGAAGTTATGATTTTTTCTATTATTTCCCTGATTGTTCCTATGGCAGCTATAGGATATAGTCGGCCGATCCTTATGAAATTTGGTATGTCCTATTATGTTGCCAACAATAGCATTCGTACAAAATCTGAATTCTCTAACTCTAAAAACACCGAAGTTATACCATTTCCGATCAATCAGTTATATGGCAGCTATAGGATATAGTCGGCCGATCCCAGCCGTTCCGACTTATATACTGCGTGCAAAGGAAAGAAGGGTGTGTGCAAAGTTTCAAGTCGATAGCTTTAAAACTGAGAGACTAGTTTGCGTAGAAACAGACAGATGGACAGACAGACGGACAGACGGACAGACGGACAGACGGACATGCTTATATCAACTCAGGAGGTGATCCTGACCAAGAATATATATACTTTATAGGGTCGGAGATGTCTCCTTCACTGCGTTGCACACTTTTGACCAAAATTATAATACCCTCTGCAAGGGTATAAAAATTGCTCTCGATCTAATGAAAAATTACACAGGCCGACAAGAAAAATTACGGAGAATAAAAACTACAGATTGTAAAAGATCTCGGTCTGTATATTGCTAATGCGAAACCCAAAAGTTTCCATCACGTACCAATTTTGAGGAAATCGCGTTTAAAGTACCAAAAAGGGCCTATTTTGGCACTTTTAAAACGCTAATAGAACAGAAACAGCGCGTATACCATAGTTGAAAATGCGCTTGAATGAAAACGTAATCTCTTTAGCAGCTATATCGCTTTTTCTAAACTGCTTTTTGACCCGTAAATTTGCTATGTTGTAGCCCTGGAATATAGAAAAAATTGTTGTTGACTCGGTTGAAAGTTTCAACTTGAAACATTTCTAAAAGTTTCGCCTCTGGTATAAATACAATTTTACATTCGAGTCACCCATATTTTTGTACATATGCACAATGTACAATATACAATGTACAACTACAAGTACAAATGTATAGCTCAGTCAATGCAATGCTCTGGAAAGTTATTTAAGATCTAATAAAATTTAGGAGATAGCAGACAGCATAAAAGCGTAATAAATTGTCTTATTATATCTGTACATATGGCTTAGCTATTTCCAGGGTAGGGTATAGGCCCAAATAGCAAAATATCGAAAGCGATGGCGACTTCAAGGGAACTGCACAATCCACGCTTAATGTCATTTAAAACGCCAATTACTCAGCACGCTCTCAAGCCCAGGCGACCAGTGAAACCCCAAATGGGAACAACCACGGACCTGTGCCCGGGGCCCAGGCCAGACTGAGACTCATTTCCAGTCAGAAACTCCTAAGCGCCCAACTACCAGCAGCGACCAGGCGCTGCACTTGACTGTGGCTTCGCTTTAATGTCACTGCATGGCCGCAATTATTCAGCTGGCACCTCGACTCTGATTCACCGCATGCGATTCCTATGCAAATTCCGGGTGGCCCTTCCGGTGCCATAAATCCCCGGACTGGCCTAGTCCGCAGTCCTGAGGACGGAGCATGCGACTCACGTGCAACCCACAGGATCGGTGTCGCTGTCTCGATCGCTGGAACGCGTTTTAAGCGCAGGCAGCTTGACCTCATCGACTGCATTTCAGCTTACATATCCATATATATGTAGATGAGTGGCTTACAATTGCAATTTGTACTTATTCATTTGTAATTCAATCGAAAAGTAGTTGCGGATAATTTTTATACCTTATGCAAGGGTAAATCAAAATGTAAACAGATGTATAATTTTGTAAACAAAAACTAATTATTCGTCGTTAAAAATTGGCTTCAAAGTGCGACCACTTTTATTCCAATTTCTGATTTATCGTATATGCATTATGTATTAAAATATTCAATATTCAATATTCAGTCCCCTCTATATAACACTCGGTAGACAACGGACTCCTTTTAATTGGCTTTAAACCTTTCAAGCGAATGGAACTTTGGCGATCTTGGATACAATAATGCTTACTCCGGTGGATCCTGAGCAGATAGCTTTCTTGGCCAGTCCCTGGCCCACGGCGGCAATCCTGTCCACCTATCTGCTGTTCGTGCTGAAGGTGGGTCCTTGGCTAATGGCAGATCGGAAGCCTTTCGTTTTGCGAGGATTTATTAAGGCGTACAATATCTTCCAGATACTGTACAACGGTATTCTGGTTGTAGGAGTGAGTATTGGATTATAATTTAATGGCTCTACTAGTAGTACGTCATCTGAATGACTTTTGTAGGCATTTTACGTCATCTTTGTGCGAAGGCCATATGATTTGTGGTGCCCCCTCAATATGCCACTGGACCATGAGCTTAAGAATTTGGAGCGTCTGTTGACCAATGCTTATGCCATCAACAAATTCCTGGATCTGGTCGAGACAGTGATCTTTGTGCTGCGTAAGAAGGATAGGCAGGTGTCCTTCCTGCACATTTTCCATCACATTTCCATGGTCCTCTACATGTACTTATACACAACCCTTAACGGCCCCGGTGGCCCCAGTTCCCCGATGATGCTAATGAATGTGATCGTGCACACGATCATGTACACCTACTACTTCCTGTCGTCCATCAGCCCGGCAGTGCAGGCGAGTCTCTGGTGGAAGAAGTACATCACCATCGCCCAGTTGATCCAGTTTGCGTTTCTAATGGCTTTCTGCATCCTAATGCTGGCACAGAAAGATTGCAAGGCGCCCCGTTTAGTGTCGTATGTTATCGGTGCTTTGTCAGCGTCCTTTACAGTTATGTTTGGTAAATTTTACTATCGGACTTATGTAGTGAACAACCGCAAGAAGGTCTAGTATACTGAGTCTGCCAAGATATCACTTAAATATAATAAAAATCATCTATACAAATTTAATTGTAACCATCCGTTTGAATTTTAATTTAAAATTTTGTTCTGTACTGTTCTCATTTTGGTTGGAATAACATAAAACTGCTTTGAAAATTTGTGAACAACTTTTTCTTTTTAAAAAGAGGTTTGGTAATAATTTTCTTGCAAATTAAAAGAAAATGAGGAAGCCAACTTCGGGAAAAAATTTGTAACTTACGATTACTATAATTAAGAGAGCTAAAAATAAAAGTGCAGCTGTTATTTTTAATACTGTCGCACTTTTCATGCAAAGTGAAAGCCGAAGGATTATTGTCGTGTGACTCCAAGGGAACTGCGCAATGCACGTTTAATGTCATTTAAAACGGCAATTACTCAGCACGCTCTCTGGTCGCAAGCACTTGGACTCCGATTCGTTGCATGCGATTCCCATGCAAATGCAGGCTGGGCGGCCCTTTCGGTGCCATAAATCGTCGGACTGGCCTAGCTCGGGTCTTATATTCTAATTAAAAGCGGTTAGCAATGCCCTAGCATGTGCTGGAGCCCATCCCTACGGATGGAGCATGCGAATCACGTGCTACCCACTGGATCGGTGTCCGTGTCCCGATTGCCCTAAATGCATTCCGGGTTCAGGCTGTTTGACCTCGACGCCTGCATTTGAAAAACGTATCGACTGCATTTAAATTAGTCCATGTGTTATTCAAGCGATGCATAAATGCAAGTTTATGCATTAAGTACACGTCGACAGAACACCTTATTATCAAGAATAGTTAAGGTCATTGTATAAGCTTCGGCCACTTTTTCTAGGATCTGAAAAGGTCTAAGTGCTTTCAAAAATCGTCATATATCGTCGTTTAAGCTCGTTGGCTTGTAGTCCTTACTAGTCTTCTGTTTTACTCGTCGTATTGCTCTTCGTTTATTTCTTGGGTCTAACCCAATAGTTTATAAAGGTTCTGTGACTAATTTTATTTGCAAACTCCACCACCGATTTTTAAAATCAAAAAGCAAATCAAATAAGATCCGAACTTCAACTCGAGGAAGCACACATATATTAAAAAATCGTTGAATTTTTATCTACAATGAAGAGATCAACCTAGCTTCAGCTAGTCTTCTTTTTTGGAAGAATATAGGAGCGAATGTAGAAGTTGATAAATAATATAAGGAATATAATTGCAAAAACTGAGCACAGCCCTGCGGAGAATCTGGCGGTTTCACAGTCAGGTTGAAGGAGGGTATAGATGCAGTGCACCAGGACGATAACGAACTGGACCAGCTGGATTGTGGTCATGTACTTCTTCCACCAGAGAACCGCCTGCGAATTCCGATTGAGGGCTGACTGGTAGTAGTAGATGTACATCAGGCTGTGCACCAACATATTCCAGAAGACCACGAAGAGCCCATGGCCCCCATATCCCTTGTAGTGCATGTAAATGAAGGGTATGTACACCATGTAGACGTGGTGGAAGACGTGCAGGAAGGATATCTGGCGATCCTTCTTTCGCATAATGAAGAACATTGTCTCCAGCATGTCTATGAACTTGTTCACAAAGTACGAGTAGCTCAGCATGCGCTCCCAGTTCTTGTACTCGTGATCCGGGGGCAAGTTCCGGATGCACCTAAAGTCGAAGTTTCCTGGTCCGAATATGAAGTGGACGGTCTGTGGGGTTGTTAAATACAATTAAAATTTGTTCTCGATCACTCACAAGTTCAAGAATTCTTCACTTACGAAGACAAACATGAGCAGATTGTACACGATTTGCATTTGGTTATAGATCTTGATCACAGCGCGAAGATCAAATGGCTTTCGGTTCTCCATTAACTTCGGACCCACCACTTTCACGAGTAACAAGTAGCCGGCCAGAATGGTCAGGACAGGCAGGTGGCTGCCCACGAGCGGCAGGTGCACATCCTCCGTGGGTGTCCTCAAAAAGTCCCATATCTGGGACAACATGGCGATTATCTGTGCGATCACGGCGTCAGTGCTTCGGTAACTAATCCATATCGCAGAACGTTGGACTTGTTGGCTTCCGATTCAAATGATAATTAGTTAGGCATAAATGACCTACCTAATTACTTAAGCTTTTCTGTCTAAGCACAAAAACACACACATGCACAAGTTCTTACGACAGCAAACTGCGTTTTGTAGTTTCTTCAAACGAAGAGGGGTTTGGCTTTTTTTAAATTGAATTGCGTTGAACCATTTTCGTCGTCTCTTTGACGTCAGAAGCATTTTTTTAGAGTTTTTGTTATCATGTAAGGCAAGCAAATACTTGCTAACAATTTTTAAAATACATAATGCACATCTAGAGAGTATTTAATGTTTTCTTAGTGAGATGGAAAAATTGTTCCTGATGAGAGATGAGAGATGAGATTCAGAGTCTCTTGATTTTCTTCATTAAAATATGAAACTAAATTTATAAATATTACCTAAGGAATTATTTCTCTACAATGTATATATTTAAAAACAGGACGAATAAAAAATTAAACAGGCAGCACTGTGTTTTTATTAATTCATACACAATTTAGTTGGTATACAAAATCTTAGCATATATTCAAGTTTTCACATCACATCATTTAATGCACCTTTCGCTCGCTCTTTTTAGGCAGAATGTATGTATTAATATAGAAGTTGCTAAAAAGTATGATGAAAACAACCGAAATAGATCCAGCGGCAGTTGCCGAGAATCTGGCAGATGGGCAGTCGGGCTGCCGAAGCGTGTAGATGCTGTGCGCAACAATAATTCCAAACTGGATCAGCTGAACGATGGTGATGTACTTCTTCCACCAGAGAGAATCCCTCCGTTCGGCGTCCCCCGTCGACTGAGATTGATAGTAGTAGGTGTACATCATGATGTGAACGATCACATTGAAATAACACATAAAAAAGCCGTGGCCTCCGTATCCATAATAGTAAATGTACGCGAAGCTGAAGTACAGCATGTAGGAGTGGTGGAAGACGTGCAGAAAGGATATCTGGCGATCCTTTTTGCGCAGTACGAAGAAGATCGTCTCCATCAGATCAATGAGCTTGTTGGCGAAGTATGAGTAGGTCAACCAACGTTCATAGGTCTTGAACTCGTGCTCCAACGGCAGGTTGGTGATGCAGCGAAAGTTAAAGTCGCCGGGACCTAACATAAAGTGGGTTGCCTGTGGGTTGTGTCATTCGCATTAAGCTCGGCCTTATGTGTTACAAGAAGCAACCGCTTGAGGTATACTTACCAATGTGAACATGATGACATTGTACACAATTTGGAAGATGTTGTAGGCCTTAATGAGGCCACTAAGATCAAAGGCCTTTCGATTCGCCATCAGCCTGGGACCCACTATCTTGATAAAGAGCAGATAGACGGCCAGTATGGCCAAAACGGGCTTGTTGCTGCTCACGAGCGGCAGACGCACCGGATCCGGCGGGGATCTGTTCATGAAGTCTAGTATCGTCGACAACATGGCGATTTCGTGTGCGGTCTGGGTGTCGGTGCAATGTCGACTAATCAACCGGGCACTTTGTCCAAGTTGTCTTGGGTCATTAATTGAAATGCTAATTAAGGGATTGACGCCGAGTTTATTTATGTGTGTACATTCTATTACGTCCTTCTGTTATAACAAAAGCACTGTTTTTCAAATTATTCACAGCACGCGAATGAAGCCTTCGTATTCCCCCGACTTTTCACTTCAATTTGGTAATACTAACACATTTTCCAGCATTTTATTATCTAAACTATGGATATCGTTTGAGCTTCAAGTATAAACAAATTGGAAAATATTAATTTAGCTTCTTCTCACTACCTTTGATAAACTAAGCTTTCTGATTTCGTTAATTTCAATATACATCTGTTTTGTTTGCAACACAAAGAAAGCACAAAAATTTGTATTTTGCTAATTAACCTATACGTTTTTTTTTTTTTTTTTAATTAGATTAAGTTACAAATCAAGTCCGATCGAAAAGTATATATGTATATGTACATATCCAAAGTCAGCACACTAACCTAAATTGAAATGTACGCGAATTTATGTGACATACATTGCTATGGAAATTGATCAAGTATACTTTGGCTTTTAATCGATTCTAATAAAACGAAACTTTCTACGATCCTTGGCAACTTTAAACCTGATTATGGAAATTCCATTAAAAGTTTTATGGGGGCCTCTGCTCCCGGGAAATGTGGAAAAATCACGCACATGGCGAAATCGGAGGAGTTGGGTTGGAGTCTCATCGGGTTACCGAATATTGGTGGGTACAAAATGCAGTTGCAACGCGTTCCTGCGCGCGGCGGAAACGGAAATAGGACGTAAACAAATATGGCCGCATCACGCACATCCTGTATAACAAAAGTGGCAACAGCCACACAAATTTAGAACTTGATACGACCAAATTGAACTTGTTTAAAGGTGCGGAAAATTGCGCAGGAACTAAAAACATTACGGGCTTGACTTGTGTAAATGAAATTAGAAAACCTTTTCATTTAAATATTTAGCATTTAACCAGTTCGATCCAATTGGAACCAATTGCATCAACACAGAGCTAAGAGTGCCCAGATTTAGCAAGAAATATTTTGTTCCCAAGGAAGCCTTATAGCCTTAACTCACTACACTAAAAAAAGTTCTATGCACAATAACAAGCTCTGAAAATTGTTCTATTAATCAAAAGCATTTTGTAATTTAAAATCATATAAGAGCGAAAGAACAAAAGTAAAATAATCAGAGCTGGATCTTATTAATTAAGTTATAAAAGGTTTATTCATATAACACATGGATAGCGTATTTCCGTTTCCGCTCAGCTTTGAGAAAATGCAAAAGCGCTTGCGTAGCAACAAGTTTCTCATTCGGCATCGGCTGTTACACTGACTGCAATATATTTTCGGTTATTTATAACGACGATTTCCATCAATGGAGGTGTGATTTTGGGAGAGCTATTGGTATTTGTTGTTATGCAAGTCTGTGGTATTTCTTCAAAGACATCCTTTTGCAACATTTTTCGTCGGACATTCTCGTTGAAATTGCCCTTCCCCTTTTGGGCTTCAATTTTTATTTCCTGATGTTTCGGGGGCTTATTTTTGAATGTATTTCCTTCATTTTCTTGATGTTCCAATGGATCATCCGGCACATCGTTCTCTTGGTCAACATTGTGGAAAACTTCGTCCTCCTCCGGTTGGACTTCCGTTTGATTATTGTTTTGTAGGTATTTTCTCGTCTTATAACAAGTCTACGAATAGCTGGGGCTGAGAAAATGTGATATATTTTTAAAGAAATTTTTCCCTACCGGACAAACGTAGATATTCTTTCGAGTGGTTCGATCCCTAATAACCTTTCTGGTCCTCACTTGGCAACATGAACATTGATTAAAAGGAGCCATTGGGAGAGAGATTTCACGTTTATTTTAATAATTTTTTTTTTTCAATTTGTTACGTTGTCAGGTGGCACAAAAGTCATGGCATGTTATGAAATTACTCTTCTAGAACAAAAAATACATATTAATAAACTTATTATTGCCAATTAACATTATGAGAAATGTTATGTAATTTTATTTCTTAAGCATTTCCATAAATATATTTAGATTATTTCTTCATTTTGTATATCAAATTATGTTCGAAAGAGTAAAAACCAAAGACTTTAATTTAATTTAACTCGAGCTACACCTTGCCATAATGGAACAATCACACATTTACCAAGAAGAACAAATCAAATTTAGGGTAACTTATTTAATATCATTGACCGTCACTTCCCTCTTACGATTGCAGGAAATTTGTATGCTTGAAGCCTATATTTGAAGTTGAAAAAAATCGTATCATAAGAAAACACTTGGTTTTCTAGGTATAGGTACATATGTATCCCATTATCCCAGCTATCCTTTCATAATCTTGGTCTAGTATACAACATGAGCATAGGCTTTGGAACTAAAAACTTAAATGAAGCACAGCCGAAAAGCATTCCAGGAATACACTCGACTTCCATTAGCAATCCCTGCCAAATTGCTCAACTTTTTAAGTGCTTTGATTTGCATTGTGGGGTGTGTGGGTGTCAGTGTTCCATTAAACTGGCTCTGGGTTGGCTTGGCAACTGCACCCAGTCTCTGCATCTTGATCCGTGTTTACATCTGCATCTGCATCTGAAACTGAAACTAAAACTGAAACCGAAACCAATGTGTAAAGCTGTGCAAACGACCTTTGATGTGGGGCTCTGGCTCTGGCCTGGCTCTGACTTGTCGCTGGCTTAGTCTCGACTCGTATTCGCATTAACGCCATTAGGCCAATTTGGCACTTTGCCCTGGCCCCGAAAGGCGCACGGAGAACTTTCACAAACAAAGGTAACAAACGGCGGCACGATGCTGCCATAGCTTTTCCCAATCCCAGCTTCCGGTCCCTTTTCCCCGCTTCGTTCCGCTCTACGCCACTCACATGCCAATGCACGTGTAAATAAAAGTCAAGTGAGAAAAACAAATAAATTAGGAGCGCATCCTCCGTTCGTTGGCAGCGGACATTTCTCTTCGTTATTGCGCGAATGCCTTTAATTACGACACCAGGCGGCGGAGTGCAGCAACTGGGTCCCAAGTCCAAAGTCCTGCCTGCTCTGTGCTCCCTTTTCCCTTCTCCCTTCTCCCTGCTCCAGTTTCTCCATTCTCCGGCTGGCGCAGCATGCTCAATTTATGTTTATTTGAGAGCTGTTGCACTTGACTAATGTCCTTCGCCTGGCTTCTCATCCCGTCACTTAGCATCCAGCCGAGGAGGAAACCCCTTAATTTTCCAGCAAGCCGAGACACTGCCTCTTCACCATTGACCGCTGTTCAACACAGGATCAACATGCTTTTGGGCCAGACGCTAAGCAGACTTAGCTCTTAACAAGAAAGGAGAGCTAACTTCGGGCGGAGCCGAAGTTTATATACCCTTGCAGAATATTCTGTAAATTATATTTTCCAAATTGAATCATATGCAATCTAATTTTAATGACTTAACGAGAAGGCTGAAATGGCCGGGTAATTTCCGATCGTTCAGTTATATGGCAGCTATAAGATATAGTCGGCCGATCGTTATGAAATTTGGTAGGTCGGATCAACTGACCAAATATATAATATGTACGAAGTTTTTCTTTTCTATCTTCAAAAACACAAAAGATGGGCCATTTTCGATTTTTCAGTTATATTATTATATCTATAGCTATATCTTATAGTCGGCCGATCCTGATAAAATTTGGTTTGTCGTAGTATTTTGCCAAAAATAGCATTCTTACTAAATTTGAACTCTATAACTTAAAAATCGCCGAAGTTATAGCATTTCCGATCAATCAGTTATATGGCAGCTATAGGATATAGTCGGCCGATCCTTATGAAATTTGGTATGTCGTATTATGTTGCCAACAATAGCATTCGTACAAAATCTGAATCTCTAACTCTAAAAACACCGAAGTTATACCATTTCCGATCAATCAGTTATATGGCAGCTATAGGATATAGTCGGCCGATACCGGCCGTTCCGACTTATATACTGCGTGCAAAGGAAAGAAGGGTGTGTGCAAAGTTTCAAGTCGATAGCTTTAAAACTGAGAGACTAGTTTGCGTAGAAACAGACAGACGGACAGACAGACAGACGGACAGACAGACGGACAGACAGACGGACAGACGGACAGACGGACATGCTTATATCAACTCAGGAGGTGATCCTGACCAAGAATATATATCATTTATAGGGTCGGAGATGTCTCCTTCACAGCGTTGCACACTTTTGACCAAAATTATAATACCCTCTGCAAGGGTATAAAAATAGCAGAAGCTTAAAGTGTGTGAAATATCAGTACATCCATAAAGAACATTTTTTAGGGACAGTTAACAGTTAATTATTTAATTTTAATACAAATTATTTCTAATTTATAATCTAATCTTACATTTACACATATATATTTTAGGGTTAAAGATTTTCAGAATTTAAGGATTTTAACAAAATACATTTCATTTTTTTAATCAATTACTAATATTAATATTTTATAATCAATTCGAATACATTTTTGCATATAAAATGTTCTAAATACAAATACTATACATTAGCCTCTGAGCTTTGGTTCTGTCCTTAGATTTTCCCAAATAAATCGAATCAATTTGCAAAGAAATCGATCCATCGATCCACCGTTCAAGTCGATCCATTGCCGGCGGTGCTCCAGAATAAATTTGATTGTAATTGATGGCGCATTTGATTTATTAGTTTTCTCATTAAACAAATTGTTGAACAATGCCTCTCGCTCGACAAAGAACAATACAATCTGCCCGACACACGCACACGCACACATGCCGGGGCTCAGTACTTGCGCTTATTTATGTAGATTGATGGTCATTCGTGTAAACACATCCATTGACGTAAATTTGAATAAACATTTTCATTAGCAAAATGTCCATGAGCCCCCGGAGACAGTCAGAGCTTGATTTCTGATGGCCGCTGTCCGATGTCTGCTGGTCAGCTATAGATACCATGGCTATCCTAGCCCCGGTAATGATGACCTGGCCATCAAATTTGTTCAATTGGTTTTGACTTGACCAGCAGCGCGCCGGCTGCGTCGAAATATTTGAGCCTGGTTTTTGGGTAATTTATGATATCGGCCAAAAGTGCCAATTGCAGAACACCGAATACTGAAAATCGGATTCAATCCTTTCAAAGATTCCCTGGGCAGCAATTAGCCTGGTGATTTCCTATTAACACTAGATAATGAACGTAATGATTGGTTTAAAATTGTTTATTTAAAGAAATTCAACACCAAAAGAATTGAATAAAACATTTAATAAAAAAAATAATAATTCTCAATTACTCTTTTTATTTTATTAAATAAATAATTCCTTTGTAACTAAAAACCTTTTTAGAAACAACATTTTTCTGAGGTGCGCCACAAAATAACTATCCATAAAACTATCCAAAAGTAAACTGTTTTTAGCTAAATAAATTATACAGCACTGTTCCAAAAATATAAGAAAAACATAAAATAATTAATTTTGGGTCAATAAAGTTTCATTCGGAAGTTTACAAATTTTTCCGTAGGTTAAATCTAGAAAGATTCTGGAAAAGATTTTTCGGAAATAAAATCTTAACCTGACATGATGTTAAAAAACCACACATTAAGAATTACTTCAAAAACTAAAGTCTATAGAATTATTTATTGTCTTTCACAATTTAAATTCTGTGTTATTTATCACAATTTATATAAGATGCATCTTATGATGATGGTAATAAACTAAGGAAACATCGTTTGTACAAGTCTAAAGCCTCTTTATAAAATTTCTTTAACTCCTGGGCCCCTATTTTCCTGGCTCTTTATTGTTGTTAAGGTCAGAGTCGGCCGGCAAGGTAAGCTTGACATCTTCAAGGAGGTCCACTTGGTGCTGGAACATTATGTAATCCCTGTCGAAGATTTCCGGTATATTCCAGTAGTCGTCCTCCTTAATGGGGCGAGACGGCTGCTCGTGGGGCTGATCGATGAGAACGCTGTCCACAAACTGTCTGCGGAGCTTCTGGAAGAGTTCGACCTTCTGGGCCCGCAGGTTGTTAATATTTTCCATGGCTTGCCTGAAGGTTGGGTGCATCGTCTGGAACGGATCCTGCATGCATCGGGCCAGGCTAACGGTGGCTGCCATCACCTGATAGGGGCTGACTGACACACGGTTTAGCCGCCGGGTGTTGGTCCAAATGGTGGAGCAGCGGCCACACAGTCCGGTCACAAAGTTGGTCACTCGGTTGGGACACATCTCGCACTTGGCAACTTGCAGGAGGGGATTACGCTTGAGTCGGTTCATTGCGCTAAATATTTTTTTGGAAGATATCAGCAATTAAAAAACGTGGCCCGGCTAGTGATGGGGAAGTGTTATCATTGGTCGCCGATTAAGGAGTTTTTAGCTTTCATAGAGTTGTCACTCTTTTTAATGAGCAACTCTGTGGCTTATTCGATACTATCGTGAATTATTTCGGCGAAAATTCATAGGTTATGTAACAGAATTTTTCATTCACGAAAAACATTTTTTTGAGAAAATATTGTAATCTTTTGGAGAATCTAAGTGATTTATTCACTAATTTTAGCCTAGCATTCTTATTGTTAGTTGAAGTTGACTTATTTTAATAACAAAAACCAAGAATAGTGCAAACTATATAATTAATTTTTCCTTCAGATTTATAAATTTTAAGTTAAAAATCCGCAGCACCTACGTCTTCCGACGATGCTCTCTTTTCAGCCCAGAACGTCGGAATTCGTTTAATTTCTTAAATTGAAATTATGGTAATTTCCTGCAGTCATGCAAGCCTTTTCATACTCGTTCGTGTCTGGCCGGAACCGATGACGGGCAGCAGGAGAGGGAGGCTAACCTAACCGAAAGTCAAGTTCATAAATTTTAAGGCCCAAGGCCCGGGTAGGAGCGGAGCACCTGTCCAGGCTGGGCGGCCGCAGTCACCGCTGCAGCGGCACGCTTCGCATTCAGCCCAGCCAATCCAATCCAAACCGAAGGTTAGCACGGCTAATCGATAGCTCTCCATGGCGATGGCCGGGGTGTTGATTTATGGCATTCCTGACGCACCGAAACTTGCTTCGGGAGCCGACAAAAGTGACACATTAATGTGTTCGATTGAAGTGCCGACTACCTCCACACTCCTCGATTCTGGGTCCTCAATCCTCTTTTCTCATCCCGCAATCCTCAATCCTCGCCAGCACAGACACAGGCGGAAACAAAAAGAGCCCAGGGCGCACTGGCAGCTTGTTAAGCTCGTTGTTCTCTCAATTGCTGCTCCAAGTGGAGCGTTTCATTTGGTCACCACCCTCAGTCCCCCATTCATCGGCCCCAGCAAAGCTTCATCAACTCATCAATCGCTGAAAAATCGGCAGTGATGGGAAAGGTACGTACATACTTTCGGAAAAACCAAAGGATTCTTCCTTAAGAGAGTCTTAAAGCATTTTCTTATTATTATAAAAAAATATTCAATGTTTATTACTAAGATATTAATTAGTTAGATATTAATTACTAATTGCTAAGGATAATTATTTATAGTACAAGACTCAAGGATTCACTGGATAGGGTACTCAAAATTCTTCAGATGTGTGGAACTTACCAAACTTACCATTACATCTCTGCGCTCTTACCTGTTGAGAGAGCTGCGTTGCCCGAGGTCCTACGTCCTTGTTGCGTTTAGTGCTCGCAACTTTGCGGCAGGATTTTGTGGACGAGCATCCGGTAGGGGAGGACCCACTTCCTGCCCCCCCCCTTCCGACTAATCGATGCAGGATCAACTGGGGCTTTTGGTTATGACATCGTTTCCCTCCCACTTTTTGTCACTAACCACACTTATCCACTCACGGGGTATATTCCCGCACGGAGGGCGACCGCAAAGTCGGGCTAACTCAGTTTTTGGCTTCTGCCAGGGCAAACATAGCTTGGATCGAAGGCAGCGCAGAAACCACGCAATTTCTTTTTGCCGTACACCCACCCAAGCGAAACGCACAAAAACTGGAGGAAATCGCCGGAATAGCGACAGGGGGCTGTGGCATGTAGATTGTGTTTGCCAATGCTGCAGCTCAAGTGTAAACATCATCTGGTGGCAAGGATGTGTGGACGGACGAGTTCCCCCATCAAAGAGGAGTAAAGCTACAGGCGGAGAAATAGGATATCTCTGAGTTGGAGTTATCGTATTTCAAATGGAAAAATGGCTTCTTGAATTTAAACGTTTCCTGGAATCGAGAAATAGGATGATAAGGCGAATATGATTTATTTAAAACAATTTTGTTAAAATGTATTTAAACTTTAATTTAAAAAAAGTAAAATGAAAACTCTGGAACGAAAATGTATAGAAATAAGTTATAGTTTTATATTTGATATATCGGAAATTAAGGCATTTAATGTTAAACTATCGATATTATCTAAGAAATGTACAAAATATGTTATCTAATTTAATTGTCCTTTTATAGCTTTTATAGCTTCTTAATAATTTTTTACTGTAATGAAAGTTAAATTTAAGTTTGAATTTCTCTTTTAATATATCGTTTAATTATCAATTAACGTAATGGCTTCACGCGAAATATAATATTAAATGTCATCCCTAGTTCAAAGCACATAATTAACGCACGTGCTGTTTGCAGTGGACTAAAATTCCCAAGTGGTCAAAATGGCGGTTACCTTGCTGAAAGGTTTTTTACCGAATGCTTATAAAAAAAAGACAATAACTCAAAGCACTAAATCATTAGGATACTAAAATCCTTTATTAGAAATCTTTTAAATTAACATTTAAAAAGTATTTCAAGTAAATTTCCGTTCAGTGTACTTCTCATTCTTTGTCCCCAACTCACCCCTGTGCCGCGACTGTGCATGTGTGCCACAATGCGTTGGCTTCTGGTGCCTCCATCAACGCTGGATGCCTTTGATTTCATTTCACTTCATTTCATTTTGTTGTCGGCGGTGGAGTGCTCGCGACTGCGTCGATACACAAGAGGGGCCACCCCCGAGCCACCCCGATCCACCCACTGAATCAAGCCTGTATCACCCATCGAGCCTCCCACCGAGCCACCCATCGCACCTCGAGATGGTGCCAGTCCCCGTGATACTGAAATCACTCTGCATTCGGGGAAACCCAACGGCCTGGAATGACGGACGATGGCTTGCGATAACTTCGGTGGTTTGGGTAAAAATGCTGGGGATTTGTGTAATTTACTTCATCGAATATTCCGGATGGAAAATGGCAAAGGTTATTGTGGCCATTTGCCTGCCTATCCTAGCTGCGATGCGGTTTACCTGCCAGGCCATTTCCCCAAATACTTTCCAAATAAAAGGCCAGTGGAGTGCATTTGTTTTGTTATGTTCTTTTTAATTTCCTTCAATAATATGTATGTCTCATTTATTATTCAATATGCGTTCTAGTTCTATTATTTTCCATTATTTCTCTCGTCATTATATATGTATAAATTAATGTCCATTGTTCAATGCGTGTGTGGTGTGAGGTGTGTGGTGTCCTTGTTAAATGCGGGACATGCTTTCAAGTTGATCGAATTTGTAAAACGAATTTCCTCCTTGAACTGACAAAGCCAATTTGCGTGGTGTATAAAAAAACATTGTGCAAATTCTCAAATTCAAATGTTTTCCTTTATATAACAACAATGATAATAATAACAATAATAGTGAGAATTACGCGAACGTTTATTGCATTGTTTTCGGTTTTATGGTATAACAACAAAACCAATTAACGAGCCTGCGGGGGCGGTGGCGAGGTTTGTGTAAAAATGGAGTTATTTCCACGGCGTCTCCTCACAATTTTCCTATTTGATTCGCTTATTGTAGTACTTGGGTTGCTCTCTTCTCTGCTGTATCTTAAAAAATGTATTAAAATTAGCTTAACTATCAAAATTATATGCACTTTGTTGTAGCTTCTTCGTTTGTTTGCTATTTTTATGTCGATCTCTAGTCAGCTTATGTACACTCTTGTATTATCTGTGTTGTATTTTCGGTTTTGCTTTTCTGGTTGCTTGCCGTGCCTTAACTATGAACAGTTTGATATTACAAATATAATGCAATTATCCTTGATGCCATCGGTAGCTACATACATATATCCCTCTGTACTTAAGTTTAGTGAGTGGCATTTACATGTATCTACATGAATATCAAAAAACTATGCAGGTTCCTCTAATTCCAACAATGTTCTGCAGCTTATACAAATAAATGTTAACATTCAATATCCCCTAACCTCGTCCTTATCGTCGTCCAAGCCTCTGTGTCTCAATGTGGAACAGAATAAGCGGTTTAGTTACAAATTGGGCGCAGCAATCCTGTGACTTGTGCCGGTGATGGTGGTGGTGATGGAATGATTTAAAATTTCAATTGAAAGGAAACAATGCCTCATTCAATTGTTTTTTTAGAAATCAAATATTGTCAAGCACGAAGGTGTGTGTGTGATGTGTGTGTGTGTGTGATCAGCCTCGGGTATAAATAATATTAAGAATAATCACTAAGGGGTGTTATGATTATGTGATCTAACTACACTACTTGTGCTGCTGCTGGTTGATTGTTTGATTGATTGATGATTGAATCAAGACTGAGAAGTTCAATTGCTTTTCATAATTTTTTGTTGTCAACAACAACAATACTCAAATATCGTATTCCTCTAAATATCATTCAAATGATCACAGTCACAAAACGTTCATTATTGAATTAACTTTTAAACATTTCAACATTTTCTACACCTCAAAAAATCCATTAAAAATGAATAAGAATTAACTGTAACAAAAGTGAACATAAATTTGAAATAATATTTAACTATTCTTCTCATCTTGGGGCACTTTGTGAAGGGCATAACGACCTCGTCTAAGACGAAGCTCCTACTCCTCGTCCTCCTCCTAGTTTTCTCTACAAACGAAACCAAAAGCATTTATTTGATGGCGGATCGTATGTGGTGTGGGCGGTTTCTCTATATAAAATGAGGCGTGACGTGTCGTCTACTTCTGTGTGGAGCGATTAACCGAAGCGTAAAATGTTTTTGCCGCTGGCCGAATTTGAATTGAATTTCCAATTGCATTTTCATTTCGTTTCTTCTTGTTTGCGTTTTGCTGTTTATGGTAACTATGACACTTTGTTGCATTTGTAGTTCCCGGTTGCTTTCGCCTTCCGCGTGATTAGCTGAACAGTTGGTTGTATTTAATTACTAATGCATTACAAACTTATTCATTACCTAATGCAAAATTGTACACTTAACGTTAATGTTTTCTGGTTTCCCATTGTTTTCTCATTTTTTGTTTTTGTTTTCAGCAGTACAAAAATTATTCATTGCATTTTCCGTTTTTAGTTTTTTAGTTTTTTAGTTTTTAGTTTTGTCTTGCTCTTTGTTTTATATCCGTAATGATTTCTCCGTTTTAACTAAATGTACACATTGCCAAATTTGCATATTATATATAATTCGCACAGACATATGTACATATACATACACATGTACATAATATGCCGGTTTCCATTAGCTTAGGACTAGATTTCATTTATGTTTCATTACCATCTGCCTTCGACGTCTCGGTTTAAAAATCATTTACGCTAAAAAGTAACTAAATTTAATCAATCTTAGGAATTATTCAGTTGGATCAATTATTAATTTATGTGTGTCTGTGTGTGTAGGTGTTCGTTTTGTGTCTCGTTCATCCGATTCACATCTGCTCTGCTCTGCTCTCTGCTAGTCTATAGCCTTACTATAGCCTCTGATAGTGTCCTTTGGCCGCCACCTCTTCCGAGCTGCGATCTCCACTCGGCACTACCTCTGCTATCTCCATTCGAATTTCGATTGGGTTGACACTATGTTGGAAGAACAAATAGATTATCCTTAGCTAGTTCCGCAGGACTGGATATCAGGTTCTGCTAGAAGTCGCTACTCGTCGAGGGATTCCCTAAATTGCTCTCCACAGTGTCGTCCTTGTGTCAGAGAGGCGGCTTGTAGACTTCAATAGCAGGCGTGAGCATATCCACTCGCGTCGATATCGAAGTATCACTGTAAAGAAAAGAAGGAATTGGTTTATTAAGGAAAAACAAAATTTATTGAAAATGTCTTATAAATTCAAGCAATCTTATATAAAGAACACGAAAATATACATTTCTAGTACTACGTAATTTTTAACACTAAACATTCCCTTTTTCAAAAAGCGCTCCATATTTTAATAGAATCTATTAGTTTTATCTTATTTTTCAGACGATTTTAGGGAAAAGAACACTAGATCACTATCGATGCCGATAAAACTATCGATAGTTCTCCACCTCTATCTAGTAGAAGATGAATCAAGATATATTTTTAATAATATTTGTATATATTGAACATCCTTTTTAAAGCATTTATAAATTTTACTGATTAAAGTTGCTCGCAGTTTCATTCCCAAACATAAAAAGTTTAAAGACACGTCCGGAGAGAGGGAAAAGTATTCGAAATAAACCCAGTGCATTGGGAAACCGAAGAGATGAGAATGGGGAAAGCTAGTTGGCAGAAGGAAAAGCTAAAAACTTTATCGCACCGAGTGCAGGCAGACAGCTGCTGCTCCCTGGAACATGTTGAGCCCAGCAAACAATAAAAGTTAGCTTTCTAATTCCAATTTTGCCATCAGTCAACAATGTTTTCATTAATTGCAATGCATGTGTGCCTTGGTTTTTGGTATTTTTTGAGGGGAAGTCAACTTAGGTAAACTTGTTTTCTATGAATTATCTTTGTAAAGGTAAGGTAAGCCATAACTACCCGATATCAAGACCATCATATATCATATTATTCACAATTTCAAGCTTATTATGCAAGGCAACAGCTGTACTTAATTTGATTTTCCGTTCACTAGGTTTTCCCCTTTCAGTGTGTGTTTATTTGTATGCACCTGACACTCGCAGTGCGTTTTCCTCAGTGGCAGCGAACTGCTCCTGCTGAGTCCTGATTTCATTTATTCTGTTCAATTGTTACATTTATTTATTATATACACCGTCATGTATATATATGTATTTTCCCTTCATTGTCCAACCCAAGAGCTCCAAGAACCGCGACCCACGACCTAGGACCACCAACGCGAACTATTTTCCTCGTCTTCTCCTGGATTTTTCCTTTATTTTTCCCACTTTTTCCCCCCAGCAACGTTGGCTTCTGGTCGTTCGGCTTCTTTATCATGGGGCACCCACTGAATTGAAGCTCCTTTGTTTGCTTGTTGCGGATTCGGTTTCGCATTGTAAATGAAATGGAATTAAATGAAATGTGAAATTTATTGTATTTAGGGGATTTCCATGCGACAAGCGCGCTGCGGAAACGGATGTGGATGGAGACTGTTGGGTGGCTGAGAATAAAGCGAAACAATGCGAAACAATCGCATTTTCGCTTACTATTTCAAATGTAATTTATACGCGTACTTATGGCCCCCACTGTGCTCGCTTTATTGGCACTCTACTTTAGTTTTATTTGTGTTTGCTCTCTGTTCCTTATGCTGCACTTCCATCCCATCATATCTGGTTAAATGCGAATCTCATTACTCCAAACGGAAGCTGTATCTTCCGTGCAAGGTATGTCCGTACTTAAAGTATACTCCCCAAGCTTAAACGGACTTAAATTCTGGCTCACACACACACCACACACACAGTTCTGGCCGGCCACCTCATAGAAAGTTCGAAATAGTTGCTGCTGCAAGTTCGGCCCCGAAGCAAAAATAAACGAAACAAAACAAGCAAAGGCTAAAAGATATTATGGAAACTTTCGAGTGTTGGCAACTCCTCGAAATGCGCTTAAGTGAAATAATTAAAACAAGAAGCATAAAAAATGCCAAGCCAAAAATAAAACATATTGGTGAGATTAAAAAAACGGAAGCTGTGCAAGGCTTGAGGCAAAAAATAGTTGGCTTAAGCATAGCTCATATTGTAGGTCAGAGATTTTAATAAATAACAGAGCGGTCTTAATTATCAGAGAATCTGTAGGGGAAGTATTTTAAATATTTCAAGATTTTCCTATTCTTTTCTTTTTTGTTTGATAATTAATTAAATTAATTTCGTCTAGACGAGTTTATTTAAATATTTTTCAGTACAATATACAAGTCTTTAAGGATACTTAATATTTATTTAACATTACTATATTTCATTTAGCAATCCTATCAGGATTCCCAATGCCTGAACTCAATTTAATTATCACTTTATGTATTAACTTCTCTTTCCATAATTCCTAGACTTCACACTCGGAAATGATTAAATTAAAATTTCCAACTCACAATAGTTTCTAGGACTAAACTTAATTAAATTGCTGCACATCCTGCAACAGGATATGATTTAAACCCTCTTTCAAAGTGCGAGTGCTTCAAGTTTTTAGGGTGAGACAGATGCCATCTGGTGCTGACCATTCATCAGCATCAATAAGGGAGCGGATGCAGCGGCATTAGGGTAACATCAACTGGCAAAGACAGGAGAACGCGGCACTATGAGAGTGTTGAAAATAGTTGGCAAGCTGTGGAAACTCTGTTCCAATTAAAAATGCAACAAATTCAAGCACAAATTGCTGCCATGGTCACATGGAGCAGCAGCAGCAGCAACAGCAGCAACAGCAACAGGCACAGCTGCAATGGCAACACTGCAACTGCAATTGAAAATATAAAGGATGCCAATGCAATTAAAAAGCTTTTTCAATTGCATTTAACATGAAATTAGTTTCAAGAGCCATAAAAACCATGAAAAGCTGGTAAAAGTGCCTGCGGTTATCTGTCGGTTTGCTTTGTGTCACTTTGTAGCAATGTGTTTTCCTCTCACGTGTGTGAGCTTCAACTTTCCCATTGAATTCATGATTGAAATCGATTGAAAATCCCTCCCTTTTCATTTGAATTATAAGTTATAGTTCCCGACCGAATATCTAAACTATTTAAATCAATTGCAGAAAATAATATCCAAAGGGAGTCAATGTTTGAACTATATTCCTTAGGAATTTTCCGGTGAATAACTATGGGATTTCCTCTTGTCTCTCCCACAAAACTTAACGACTTCGTAAAAGTTTCAACTGGGCCAGGAACTCATCTCGAACAATAGCCCAAAGCTAAAGTGGTTGTCAGAACCCTGGTAGGAACTCCATGGCCAACACAGCTTTATGCAATTAACTCCCGCCCCCTGGACTCAGGACCTACCAGGAGCGGCAACCCTCGGGGTCAGAGGAAGCTTATTATAAACGACAACAAGCAATGTAAATGCCAACTGGCAGTGAGAAATGGCCAAAGGCGGCACTCAGCCAGGACCAAGGGACGTCAACCGTGCGGAGGAAGCAAAACCAGGTCAAACAGGTAAGTGAGTATGGGTGTGTGTGTGTTTGCAGGCTTTGAGGGAGGAGGAGCTTGGTGTACTGCAAAACTTCCCAATGTATTTAATTTGAAAATGCGACACTGACACTGCGGCGTGCTGAATGCTTGGTGTAAATTAAATTACACGCGCTACGCCTCTCCTCCAGCCTGGCTTTTGGGGGGGATAGGCCGGCCAACCCGAAACACGTTACATTAAATTTTCATTTGGCCAAAAGTCCCACAAACTTTGGTAACAAGTCGCAGGCAGTCGCCGTCGTTCGTTCGCTGCAAGCTGAGTATCCTGGGGCGCGGGAAAACAACAAGAGATAAAGATACAAGTGATACAAATACAGAGATACACAAGATACAGAGCGACGGATTCCAAGGGGTGTGAAATAGCTGTCCAGCTTAGGGGTCAGAATGCTGCGGGCTCGGGGCTTATGGCATCCGAAAATCCAACTAAAACATCAACAGCAGGCCCGACCGGCACCTGGGCCAGAGCCAGAATCTCACGGCCCCGGCCCCGGCTCCTATCCAAATCCGCATCCTGCAGGCGACAAGTAAACACAAGCGCCAACACCCTGGCCAAACACCAAACAAACTCTGCTCCCCAACAAACACCCACACAAAAGTGACAAGTTCCGGGGAATGCCATGGTCAGGGAGGCTGGAGAAACTTAAAATCTCATTAGTTACATTTTTGAGAGGACACAAGCTTTGGCTGTCAGCTCACAGCAGCAACAACTTCAACTTTTTGGCGCCTCAGTGGAAAGTCTGGGCTTCTCTTGGCCAGGCCAACCTGACCGACCGCCTTTCATTCGTCTCTGATAGTTTAAGCCGATAAAATCAAAATCTTTCAATGAGCGAAAAACTTTGCCTAGCTAAAACCAAAATTGGCCAAGGAATTCAAGCTTTGAAAGAGCATATTTCAAATTATAAGTATTATCGATAATTGAAAATCTTTTTACGCCTGGCAGACTCTACTTACACATTGGTTTCTGATAGTTTAAGCGGCCAAAATGGAGCTTGAAATGTGTGGAAAAGGTCTATAGATTAAATTCTGTTGTCTATAGAAGAATACGGGATATAAATTATATTCCTTTTTTTTTTCTCTGCATCTTCTAGAATTGGTTTTATCGTTAAAAATTCTACGATTTCCAGTACCAAATAATAAAAATAGTTTTCCAACGCTAAATAGATTTTTTAAGTGTTGTAAAATGTTATTCGCTTATATGTAAAACTTATAGTCTTTATTTTTAAATCCTTCCAGGCTATTAGAGTTTCAGTCAGAAGTTTGCAACGCAGTGAAGGAAATCAGCATCAACAGCCGAGTCGATCTAGCCATGTTCGTCTGTCGGTCTTTCCTTCTGTCCGTTTGTCCGTCTGTCTTAAAAAATCATAACTGCGCTGTTTCTCAACATATTTTCATAAAATTTGTAGATTTAGCCTCTTATTATTATTTCAGAATTATTTTATAGTTCAAGTTCAAGTTCATAGTTCAAGTTAGCCGAAGTTAGTTAGTTATTCCTTTTCTTGTTGTTAGTAAAACAAATTGAATCCCTCAATAACATTATAAAAAAGTGGTTTATCTTGAAATAACTTTTAAATGTGTTTGATTTCCAACACCAAATATATAATTCAAATAGTTTTCCTACACACAAAGGCGTTTATTTATTATCCATAAAGTGCTGGAATATTTATGGAATCTCTCTCCAATGAGTTAATTTCCCTCAAAGCAAAATGAAAACGTTTCTTTAATATTTTTATGGAAAAGTAATGAAATATTCATTTATAATTTTCATGGCAATGAATATTGAGGTAAAAATAATATTTTTTCTGTGTGCGACAATGGTTTAAAAGCATGGCCAAAGGCGACTATATTTGAAAGCTGAAAAAGTGCATTGGAAAACATTTGCGTACATATTTAAATTTTTTAACAGCTCCCGCAATATGCCCGAGCACGTTTCTACGTCGGTTTGTATGCACGGGGCTTTGACGAAACCCAAATGGAGAAACGCTTGGCCACTTCCCATGGCTTGGCTACACACACACACACACACACACTAACATTCATATCGGTGGGTGCTGTCTTCCTGGCCATATGGCAACACTTTAAATGCAAATGAAAGCGCTCAGAGCTCGAGCTCGTCCTCGGCGTCTGCGTTGACGGCGATGTTGTGCGTCGAGGTCGAGTTACAATTTGAGAAGTGCTCAGGCGCCCCTCGTCGCGGGCTGGAAATTTGCATAAAGCTCCGAAACTAGAATGAATATTCTGGGTAGGTCGCTCCGACGGTTGGTCGTTTGGTAGCTTGGTTGGCCGGGCCTTTTCCTTGCGGTGCTGGCACGTGACTGGCTCATGGACGGCCAAAGTTGTTTGTGTGTCAAGGCGCTGCAGTTGCAGATACACTCGGCTCGGGCACGGAGACTTGTTGAGCCTCTGTCCTTGTCGTCCTGCCAGATACACAAACACACACACACCCTGGCACACACCTTGAACACCTCCTGTAGGTCACCGCTGCTGTCGCTGCCGCTGGCTGACATTTCAAATCAATGCCCATGGCCCCCGCCTCAAGCAACTCAAACAAAAGTTGGGCTCTGAATTTTTGAGGCATTTGTCGTGGGGAGAAAACAATCGGGGCGGACTCCGGAAAAGTGCCAGCTTTTGTTTTGTCATTTGCGTGGGCGTGGCCCAATTCAATTGCCAACTTGCATTGGAAACTCGCAACAACGCAACAACGGAAACTCAAACAAGGACTGCGACTCGCCCATTGATATTAAGTAGCCCTTGGCCGAGGGCACAGGAGGACAATTCATCATCTGTCGTCCGCTGCAAACTTTGGCAAATGTAGTGAAAAGTTTCTGGGTTTTCCCCCTGGTCATCGAAGACTAAGACGAAGATGTTGATGTTGCCGCCTGGTGGCCATTAATCAAACCCAGTCCGGCCAGTCAGCCAGTCAGCCAGCCAGCCAGCTACGTGATGTCTAGCCCTCTGGCCATAAATAAACCCATCCCGACTGTACTGTCATTCTGCCATTTCAAATAACAAAAAATCCCAGGCTGGCCGAAAAAGGATTTATGCAAATAAATAGCACGTTCTGGCCAGGCAATTGCCAGGCGTAAATGCAATCGATGCGGCGGGAAAGACCTGGAAACCCTGAAATTTAGTTTCCGTTGATTAATTTCCGCTCACAGCTCAATCATCGGGTCTCGGTCCTCGCCATTTTTCGCATATTTCTTCCGTTTTAATATCGTTGCCACTTGACAGCTGAAAATCGAATTGGATGGAAAAGCGAAGGGGTTGAGTGGTGGCAGGCGACAGCGGCGGCGGCTATCATGGAGTCCTGAATTTAATTTTGGTCCTGGCTTCGTTAAAAGGTCGGTCAAAATGATTTATTTGCCTTGGCCGCATTGATTTCGAGTTCCATTTCGATTTCTGGTTTTCGTCACTCGGTTTTTGGTGTCTGGTGTCTGGTGTCTGGTGTCTGTTACCGCCTCCCCTTACCACGGGCTTAATGAAATCATTCCGCGACACACACTCTGCGTCCTCACACTCTTAATTGTTAAATCGAATTCGCTGCTTTGGCTGTGCGCGACAACGCGGCGTATGCGTAATGCGATTATTGAAATGTGTTGATTGGAATCAAGTTTGCATTTTAATTGGATTGCCATTGTTCGGCATACGCAATGATGACAACAAGCCGCGCACGCAAATGGATTACATATTTTAGTTATCTCAGTGGCAAAGCTCTCTCTCTCTCTCTGTGGCAGTGCTTAACATTAAATCGAAATGCCGCTGGCGGAGCACTCCATAAACTGGATCCCATAAATTATATGCATTTCCCCACACATATCCTTTAAGCCCCATTTTTGGTGGAAGGGAATGCGTGGGTGCAAAGAGCAAATATGAAATATTTCCGAAACGAATGTGCCATAACAGTTGAGTGAATAAAACATTAACAAATATTTATTTTCATAACCGCTGCCGTTGCTCTGGCTCGGCCTCGGGGGTGTCCTTTTATTTTATTATATTTATTTGGCCCCCGTTCTGGTTGGTTTTTTTTTGGCTTGGCTTGGCTTGGCTTGGGTTGCCTGCAATAGAGCATGTCCTTGCCGCTGCTGCGATTGAGATTACACCAAGCGGCAAATAAATAAAACAACAAGAGCGCAGCACACACACACAATCGCTTCCGCCACTCGACCCGGAGTAAGGCCCGGGTCAAAGGGCAAACCAGTGCTGCACCGCAGAGGGTTTTCCCGAAAGTTGCGGGAAATTCCACAGCAGCAGCACAGCTCGACAGAGCTGCAGTCAAAGCAGCGGCAGCATTTTGTTTTTCCACTTTTCCTCTTTTTCTCCTCACCTAAGCGTGCTAATGCAGCGTTTAAGGCAAAACTCTCGCCACTCGCTTTTATTTCTCTCTGTTTTTTTTTTTTGACGCGCAAACCACACAACAGAAATGGCAGAACGCCAAGGAGCACCTCTCATTTTCCCCAGCCATTTTCCGTGCCATTTTCCCGTCATTTCCCCGCTGCTGGCCACGTAAATTGCGTAAAATCCCCCCAGCTAAAGCTGCGAAGCCAACGCGTACTCCTCACTAATTGCACATTTTTATCTCAATTATTGCGGCTTACTTTCCCAGAGTCTTGGGAGAGAGAGACAGGGACTCCACAGGATAAAGAAGAAACGGAGAAAGGGGGAGAAGAAGTAGGTGCAGTTTGGAGAAAGAGCTACGGAGCTATCCATTAAGGGATTATGTGGAGACTTGGGCATGTTGCACATCCTTTGCACAATTTCAGCTGGTAAGCGCATTTAATTTTCCTTTGATTCCTTTCAGCGGGAAACCAACAACTTGACCACAAAGTATATGACAAGGTTTCCTCGGAAAATTGTGCAGATGCAGATGAGGTATCAGTTTCCAAGTCTTATTTTGGGTATCACTTCAACGTGATGTTACCATAAAATGGCAACTATATAAACTTTAATTTGTACTCTGAGTCACGAAAGAGTCAGGGATTGCCTACTTTTACAAATTTTACAATCTTTTAGCTTTAAGTCTTAACAAAATATTTGAACAATTTCTCAAAGTTGGAAAGCTTTATTTTTATAGAAAAAAATAGAAAACAGTCTATTGTGCATCTTTTGCTGTTAAAACTTTAACCAAAAATAGAAAGAAAAATAAAAGGATTTTCGGAACTTTTCTCGGGCAACTTTAAACCCATTTCTATTATCAATGCAGGCCTGGCCCCAAAAAGTGTGTGCAAACATTTGTGGGCTGTTCCTACGCCAAGTGAAGCGTTGCCAATTACGGGCGGGCGAGTCAACAAACTCAGTCAGCAGTTTGGGCGCCAAAAAGTATGCAAAGCACGAATCGAGGAGCAAGTCTGAGGAAGTCCCACTCCACCCAGAAAGAGCTCTCTTGTCAATGAGCCCAAGTGAGTTACTTGTAATTACCACAAAATTCAATATATACACTCGTAGCTGCGGTCCCTGCCCCTGAATGCCTAGAATGAATGGCGGGATGTTGGAGCTGGAGGAGCTGGAGGAGCTGTTGGAGCTGGCACAGCTGCTGCCATAGTCAAACATCATTTGGCATAGTAGCAATACACAGAGAGAAAGTTCTAAGAACTGAACACAAAAAGCCTTAAATTCTATTTTTAATTAAAAACGAAAAGTATTATTTATCAAGAAAAGTCCATTTATAAACTAAAATTATATTTAAAATTATTTAAAAGGAAGGTTTACAATTTTTAACTATTTTAAGACAAACAAGATACTTATTTTTAGCTGTGTATAACATCGTTTTGCCTAACGATCCGACCATCGACTTGCGTCATATTCCTCCAACTTGTCGAAGATGCGACGACCGCACGCACCATCACATCCCAGCCAGAATCCATCCCATTTCAGGAGAACCCCTCCCCCCACTACTTGAGGAGTTTGGAGGAGCTGTCTCGAAATGGCAGCTGTAAAAAATCACAGCATCAGCATAAAAGTGCTTAAAAGCAGCCGCCGTGTCCTTAGATCGGGGCATGTTTTTGCTTTTTGCGCTTCACTTTGCACTGAAATTTCCCCCCTGATTTTCCATCCTCCATCGCCACCCTCGCGGGCCGTAAAAGTTTCAAGCAGTTTTTCTCCTGCTGATTTCTATCTAACCGAGTTTGCTTTTCGTTTTCCCTGCTCTGCTCTTTTGGCATTGTTGCTGGCTCAAAAACTCATCTCATCAGAGTTCAGTTTCTACGCTTTTAATGGAATTATTCGGAAAAATAAATTATGAAGCATTTTAATTGCCACGAAACAGATTCCCATTACCATTCGTGGATCCCGACTCCGACCCCGACCCCGACCCCACATTTCTAGCTCGTTAATGCGGTAACTTAATTCAATTTCGCATCTTAATCCAATCAGCAAATTGAAGAATAATTGGTAGTAAGACGCGGGGCGGTCTTCAGAGATAATATTACATTTTGCATTTTAATTGGGATTTACTAATTAAAAACTTTGCCCGACTTAGACTCGGTTCTATGCCCAAAGGAAAACAATAAGCTGATCCGGGCAGGAATGCTGTGCTTATATGCTTAGATTAGAACCTTTGTCAAAGGCAAAGGACAATTCACTCCTTTTTTGTAGGATTATAATAGATAACTGACCTTTAATATTAATTAACAGACTCTCGGAGGGATTTTATGTCTTGAAATGGCAAAAGTTGCAAAGTTTTAATGCGAATTTTCAATTGTAATTGGCTAAAAATAAAAGGTGAAAAGCCTAAAAGATCTCTATATATAAATGATTATAAAGCCATAACGCTTGTCCCCAGAGAGTGTTTCCCCCTAAATTGCACGGCTTAGTAAATTAAAAGAAGCTTAAACCCAATTGCTACTTCGGCACGCATCATTAAATTCGTCTATGCAATTTGCAGGCGATTGACACAATAAAAAACAAAGAGGGACAACCAAGGAGAGAATACGAAATAAATCGAGAATATTGCGCATAAATGTATTTAAAATTACGCATTGCTCATACGCAGCGTATGGCAATATTTCCGCTTGGCAGCGTCCTTTGTGAGCGCTTGTGTGTCTGTGTGCTGGCTCCCGATGTCCTGAACAGGAGTCGGTCACTTGGTATTCCGCTCACGGACACACAGCTGACACGTCGTTGGCCAGCGGCAAAGAAGGAAGAGATGGAGCAGGGACAGGAGCTGGAGCCAGAAGTCAAAGTTGAAGCTAGAGCCGCCACATCCCTATCGCATAGCAACAAGGGACACACACATGCCGTGTGTTTTTGCCAAAAACGGAAAGGGGGAATGGGGGAATGGGAATCGAAACGAATCGAATCGAATCCACGAAGCTACGCAGGCCAATTTGCAATAATATTGATTTTTCATTTCCAGTTTGGGCTTTGGTTTTATATTTTTGGTTTCATTGCCAGCAAAAACTAAAGCCAACACAATGGCCAAAACAAAAAGTTGACTGGCGAACGCTCTAGCACGCTGTTGGCTTGGCCATTCCCAATGCCGTGCAAAAGCCAGCGATGAGCCAACAATAACACACACATACACAGACTCTATATTCGCCACACTCACACAGTCAACAACCCGCACGGCGATTATAGAACACCCACCCATTGGCATGTCCCGGGGCCAGTTAAATAGTCAAAGGACAAAGGCGCTGGCGTCGACGAAGGCGACTCTCTTTGCCATTGGCAAGCATAAAGTTTACAGCACTGAATGGTTACGACCTTGAAATACCTTTTTTTTATGAATATTGTGTTTTAACAACTCTGCTTCCGCATTCCGTCCTCTGCACTTGGACTTTTCGCAGCAAATTCGTTTTAAAGTGCAAAAAGGGATGCCTCCGCTTTTATGTTGACTTGTTGGGTGTTTATGGTTTCATGTCAAAATTATGAATCTTTCTCGAACAAGAAATACGTATTTGAAAGGAAATGTAGTTTTGGGGCTGCATATCTGTATAGCATATCGCTAAATAATAAACTTAAAAAATTGTAAATATCGAAATATATCGAAATTTATAAAAAAAAAATTAAATAAAATTTAAACATATTAAATGTAACGTTAGGATATTGATATATACACAAACATAATTGGAAACATTTCTTCTTTTCGATTATGTTATTTTGACTTTATTAAAGTGAATGCTGATGTATAGAAAATAATCGTATATCGCAATTTTAAGATATCAATTATCGACTTTCACGTTTGATTTCGATAAGGTATCATACGTTTAGTTTAAAGTATATTTATTATAAAAATATATTAAAAAGGTATCTGTTTGATTTCAAATTTAGTAAAATTTTTTAATAAATTCTATTTTAATATATATATTTTATTTTAGAAACATTTTTTGTATGCTATAATTTCGTTTACTGTAGCTTTAATTTAAAAATTATTATTCTGATAGGTATTTTTGAAAGTTAATAATGTAAATATTTGGCATTGCTTTAAATTTAACCAGTATAAAGTTTTTCAAGCCTAGACAATTCTAAAACTAATTAAGTTGGCAATCAGATGAAACTTTCCTCATATACCCACTGCTAATCAGGCAAAAAAGGGTATATTTGGCTGTAGATGTTTTGTGGGCGACGCGACTTTTGGCGAGTGGGTTGCCAAACAAAGGCAGCACAAAAAAAACATCATAATAAACCAGCAAGAAAAACACAAACCAAAAGTAAAAGCAAAAAGCAAAAGCAAGCAAAACAAAATTAGTTTCATAAGTTTTTTATGAGTTCATCGCTTTTTTGTGTGTATGGCCACCAAACACACTCGTACACACACACACACACACTCGAACACACACACACTCACGGAAACAGTTACCAACACATGGACGGAAAAGTCGCCTCGCTGACTAACCAGCTTTTGTGCCAAGGGTCGAGCGTTGGGGCGTTCGTCGCGTGGGTGGACGCCCCCAACTCTCCGAACACCGAACCGGGGCACCGCCCCTCATGCCACCCCCATGCCACCCCCTTTGTTGCTACAGTTCTGGCACTTCCGTTCACCCCCTGCCTCCAAAAAAAAACATATACATTTACACAGCAACAATTTTTATTTTTAAGAACTTAGTTTTAGTAACTTTAATATATTTTTATAACCATTTTATTGCGTTATTGTATAAAATTGAACTAAATTTTAACGAAGTAAATAATAAAGAAATAAAAAATTTTTTGGAGTTAAAAACAATAGCCATTTGAACCTTTTTTTAAAATTAAGTATACGCCACCTGGTTGGTGTTAAGATTGTCTATGCTCGAGTGTTAAATTAAATTCCTCTGGATAAAAGTATAGACAAATCATATTACAGCTATCAAGTTTAGTTAAAAATTCTTAAAGAAAACCTTACTTTATATTGTGAAGAAAAACCTTCATTAATTTATTATAGATGAGATATGTTTGCTTATGTTATTATATTAATTTTTTTAAGTGCATTCACACACACTTGGAGGAACTTTTAGGCAGGCAAATAATTCACAGAAATACACATATATTTATATGTATGGTATATAGCAGGAAGCCAAGTAAAATATATTGCGAGTAAATTTCTTTTGTTGCTCGGCTAGACGTTTAGTCGCAGTGAGCGAAAGAGAGAGAGCGAGAGAGGGAGTGAGAGGGAGAGCTAGCGAAGGCAATGGCGACAATTTGTTAAATTGTTATTGTTATTTCTATGTTAAATGCTCCACTGCCCTCGCAATGGCCACCCAAACCAGCAGCCCCTTTTCAGACCACCCACAGGAGGTAGCCCCTGTCCCCTTCCCCTACATCCATCGGCGGCTGCTGCACGTAACGTCGATCTGCATAAATTATGTGAAATTTATAAGGACAACACTGAAGGCAGCCTCTGGCAGCTAGAAAAACTTATTACGCAAAACAAATATTGTACAACAATTTCCCTTTTATTGTTCGGCTTTTGTCATTTTCTTTGTTTTTTTTTTTTTGTGAACTGACCTCCCCGAGATAGCGGGTCCTTGGAGGTCCTGAAGGTACTCCATTTAGGGGTCTATTTTAATTTAGAGCTATTATGCAGCTGCCATAGAGGTTAAGCGATTTGCTGTTAAACAAAAAACGGAAGTGGGAGCAGAATAAAGAAAAGGTAATTACACAAAGGAAAGCTTAAGTCCCGGTAGAGGAAATGGCTAAAGGGAGAAAGTTTACAGGGGACAAGAAGAGTTCCTTCTCAAGGAGTTTGGTGCCAGGAGTTCATTTACTGAATTTATAGAAGAGATGGTAACCAAATATGGTTGTTATATATCAAGTAATTTACCATTTTTATTCCCTGGTCGAATATATATATTAGTTTTAGACTCCAGAGACTTTAAATTACTTGTGAAGGTGCCTACATTTAATTTGAATAATATTATATATTATTGAAGGGCTCCAAGGAAAACTGGTGAGTCCTAAACATAAATTAAGGAAATTTAAATTGAAGGCACTACTTTAATAATTAATTCCAAAGGATTTAAAGTGCTTACACGAAAAATACCGCTTTAAAATAGACTTAAAACCTTTACTTTACATATAATACCTCACAAAAAAATCAAAATTATCTTTGATCTATTCAGTAAATGTTTAAAGCCCGCTGGCGAAACGCTAATGAGTTGTTTACCTTGGGGAAATGGGGAAAATGTAAGGCAAACAATGGAAAATAAATTGCATTGGCCGTTGCAACGCTTTGCCAATTACAGTAAAGAGCGAATAAACTGGGGGAATGGAGCGGAAGCCTTCTGCTGTGGGTCATCGCCAGTCATTCCACATGTCACATTCTTGCACGGCATATGACTGACCATTTCCGTTCACCGCTTTTTCCACGTACATATGCATGTGAGTGGCGGAAAAATTGAGTTCAGGTGAACTGAAATCGCTGGAGCCTTGACTTCCATTAACCCAACAAAAAAGCCAGGCAGGCAGGACGGCAGAACGGCAGGCAGTAATAGCGAAGGCAATAACAGCAACAACGGCAACAATGTCCATAAACAGAGCAAAAGGCAATTCCGATTCGTGTGAAGCTCTGCGAGTTACGGGGCTTAAGTAGCCAGCCCATAGTCAACGCCCCCGCGGAGGTGACCAGTGTTAGCGGGAACTCCACACCACCCACCAAGTGCCACCAAGTGCCCACCCAATAGGCCATACAAATTGATTTTCTCACACCCCGCGACTGCCGCACGACAAGCTGATTTTGTTCCATTCCCTCGTCGGTTTCGTTCCTGATAATGTCGAAGCGAAAGTCGAGTAATAAAGTAAATAAACTCATCCAAACAGTTGAAGTTCCAGCCCGGAATCTAAGGCGGTTAAGGTGCTTAGGTGGCGGCGGCGGCGGCAGTGGCACATGTCAATTATCCGATCACGGCTCCTCCTTGACAGCCGAAAGTCAGTCAGTCCGCCGGTGCGGTAACCAATCAATTAGCCCGCAAAGACACGGCATACTTGCCCTTGGACATGGAGTTTGGAGCGAAGTTTCTTCCGCTGACGCAGGCCAGATTAATGTTAACTTAACTTGACCATTAATTCGTGGACCTGACAGCTGCCGATTAACTGAATCAGCTCGAGTTTCTTGTTTTTCAAAGATTAAAGGAGTTGTGATAAAGGAAACTCAAAGGAGGAGCATTATGTTGCCTTAAAATTGCTAAGGAATAATCTGAAACGATTTGAGTATTAAAAGTTGATTTGGAACTTCTTTAATTTTGTAGTCCTATACGGGACAAGGGACCTTAGGAGGTGAGTTAAATAAGCCAAAAATAATATAACAAATAAAAAGCAAAACATTTCAACAAAATTTCCAGCTCTCTCCTTACTGTTTTTATTTTCTTTCAATTGTTTTTGAAGTCCAAAAATTATGTTAGTAAACAAATTATTTGCAATTTTTGATGAATTGTAAATATACAAAATAAATAAATAAATTAAGCAGTAAAAAGTTATTCTGAAAATGCGTTAAGTACCTTCGAATGCGTCTTTCTTTATTTGTAAAAGTTGCCGCCGGCATAGTTTAAATAAAGTTTGCAGCTCAAAACTGCTGTAATAAGCCATTCGAATCTTACACCATATATTTCAATTACACATTTTTTCTGTCGCTTAAATTACTGTTGGCCCCAGGACAGGTACCTTGGTTAATTATAGGAAAATATTGATGGGATAAAGCACAGGCAATTTTCAACGTTCACACGAATGAAAGTCAATCTGACGCACAGACACTGACATATACATACATATATATGTATAATATAATCACATGGGACAAACACTGGCAAACATAAACATGCAAACACAATTACAAACACAAACAGAGCCTGACAAGCTTCAGTTGTCATGTGCAATTTGCTGTGAAAGGTCGAACTCAATCGATCGATGAAGTGCTTAATTGCCGGCCGAGTTGGAGGTGGCGAAGGGTCACCAGTCGCCTGGCAATGCGCATTGATCCATTAATTATTGACACTTGTTCGGGCTTAAAAATTAATCAGTGATGAGACGCGAGCTTCCATTTTCGTTAGCAGCATCAAAAACCGGACGGACATTCATCATTTTTACCACCTTGATCAATTATTTACAGGACCGATGGCAGAAAGATTGCGAGGCAAGCTACTTAGCGGCTTAGCCGGGGTCCATGGACTCGGACTCTTGGACTCTTGGACTCTTGGACTCTCGGCCGGGGTGACGACAAATGGCCATTGTGAATTCATGTTGGTTTCGACACGTGCCAGCAACTGACCCAGCTGGCCAGGCAAGGTCAACAGATTTATGGGTCCACAAGGGTGGGTGTGTTGGTTGTTAGGTGTTGGACGGAAAGGGACACTTTCAAACAGGACGACAACTTGCAAATGCCCCTGGCAGCTAATCCGAACCCAAAGGGTTATGGACACGTCCGATACTCGGAACTCGGCTGCCAGCCTTATCTCTGATTAAGGTTCAAACGGATGGTAATTAAACATTGGTCCAATCTCATCGATCTGTGGTCAGTTTTAATTACTGCCTTTCGCCAGGACACCATTCCGCTGAGCCGGGATTCATTGTATGTTTTATTAACCTCAATTAGTGCGTTCCCCAGCATCCCCTTCCCGAGTGCCTGGTGTCCGTTGCAATCTGATTGCTTTTCAATTAATTGACAAGGCATCATAATTGATGCTCTGTTCACATGGCCAGACATTCATTACACGGGTAGGGGCAGGGGCAGGGGCGGAAAATTAACTTATTGCCCGTCAAGTGCGGTGGCTGCTCGTCTGGTTTTGTTTTTCCGGTCTTAACTTAATATTCAGTGAATCAATGACAATGCCATATGATTTATAACATTTTAAATTGTGTGTGTGAGGAAAATAAAGCAATACACTGTCTAGGCAACAAAAATAAATCTTTAGAAACATTATAATTTATAAACATTCAAAATCAAGCTGTAAGAAAGGCTAAAAAGTAACGTGATACTATAATATAATACTATAACTTTTCGTTAGTTTAATTTCTAAGCAAAATCAAGCTATTATAAAGGGAAAGCAATAAGGAGATACAATTCTCTTGTGTATATTTACATGTATTTAAATTCTTATAAACACCATTCGAAACTCAATTTGAAGTTAAAAAATTCAGCATTCGATGGCCGTTTGTTTGATGGCTGTCATAATACTTAAAAGTAAGCGATAAATTTAAATCAATGGCTCAATAAGAATGATTTAATTGCGTTTTCATTTGGCTGCCAGAGCAACAGCATCAGCAGCCAGTGTCTGGCGAGCTGTTAAAATTCAAATTAAAAGCCCGAACGTGACCAAAAAGTGAAATTGTGCGGAGGGCACAATATTCTCGGGTTTAATAGGCAATTTGCAATCGTAATCCAAATGCAGGCAGCTGGCAAAAGTCACGCACAGCCTAAGGACAGACACAACAATAATAAGGGCCGCAGGACAGCGAAATTATTTTACACATTTTGTGTAAGGCGATAAACCCGCTCGCCTCCGCCCAACAAACAAAAAACAAATGCAACTGGCTGAAATATTAGAGGCAAATGCCGGAGCTTAATGGTCAATAAATCGATTTGCTTTCGGCAGCCAAAACCACGCACTGCAGCCTGGTCGGTATAGTAGGAGCAGGAGCAGGAGCAGGAGCAGTAGCAGGCAATTGGATCCTGGCGGAGATTGGAGGAGGGCCAAGGCTTATCGGCACGCATGCACGCAGCTGGCGGCAATTTGGATGCGAAGATAAAACATTTATTGGCCACATAAAACGGGTGAAATTACCAGGCTCCCCCCCCCCCCATCAGTGGCGACCACATCCTGGCATGCGTCCTGCCGTCCCGGCGTCCGGTATATTGAGTTCGATCCTTTTGTAATTTCCCTCTGCTGTCGCATGCCCATTGAACTCGAGCTGGAAATCAATTTCGGTCTTTACTTTGCGGGGCCCGGCTTCTCTCTATTCAACAATTTTTGGGGTTCCACAAATTAGACAAATGATTTCGGACATTTGTCATAATCGCGCCGAAAAGGGGTTTCCATTGTCCACGTAATATATAAAGGACCTCCTCTAATCCTTTCATCTTTTGTCCTTCCTGCAAGCCTTGTATATGCGGAGCAGCTGCAATTTTTGGCCAATAAACATAAATCTGGTTTCTATATTGATTGAAAGTCTTCAAAGCTTGGCCAGTTATTAGGATACTTCTTGGATTAAGTGATTTTTTGGGTAAAGTTAAAGGAAAGCTTAACAATTCCTAGGAAATTAATAAATAGCTTAAAAACAGTTAAGCCTATGAAAAGACTCCTTCTTTAAGCTTAAACTTTCATTAAATAATTTCCAATAAATTTTCATTTGGCATTCAAATTAATTTTGGTATTTATTTTAAATTTGATTCATATTTTCATACTTTCCGCACATAAATATGAATAATTTCAATAAGCTTAAAAATCAACAAGCAAAATTGCATTAAAATTCATGATTTTAAATTCAATATTATTCGATTTTTAATTAATTAAAGTATTATACTCATACATCAATTAGCGTTGGCAATCTGTGACGTCGTAGAGCATATATTTTTTTCCTTGTTTGCACTTCCGAAAATTTATCATTTCAGGGGAAAACTTCAAAAGCAGCGCCCGGAAACTTTTGTCTTAAACAGCTTCAGGAAGGAGCGAAAAAAAAGTTTAATTAAATAAATAACAAAATGCTTTGCCAGCGACAACAATTCATTAAAAAGCGAGCGAAACACAAAGGGAAGCCAGTCGGGGTGAAAACAAACAGAAAAGTTGAGGCATCCTGCCAGACCAGAACCAGGACCAGGACGAGGACGAGACTCCGGGATACGTTTCTGCAAGGCTTCAGGACTCGCTGGCAAATTAAAAGCCAACTGTGAAGGCGCCCATAAATCTCGGCTAGCAGGTGAGTGGGCGGACGGGCGGAGGATAGGGGGATCCTGCATAGACAAAGGATTCTAAGCAAAAAGCGGGCGGCCACAATAACTTTTAAGAAATTATTATGTTGTTTTTGCTGGTCGCCTCTTTGCAGATTGCCATGGCCGCCGCAGAAAACTAGCATGGACACGAAACGATGTCGACTTATTTGCATGTTTGTCAGGGGTTTTCTTTATATTTTCCTTACATCCATTTTATTTTTTTTTTCTGTGGCTGGGTGCTTTTAGTTTCCGGCGCGTTGCACTTGGAGCGAGGTTCTGACAAAGTTGCCGCCCTGACAAACAATGCCAAATCGCGGGGGCGGCGGCGGAGTCGGCAGTGTCCTTTCAAATTGCGTTGAAAGCTCCCGAATGTCCCATTTTCCTGTGGTTCTTCTAGTTGTTGTTATTGTTGTAAGGGGGGAAAAGGCCAGCAGAGAAAAACAACAAAAACAAGAAAGGAAGCTAACTTCGGTTCGCCGAAGTTTATATACCCTTGCAGATTGCAATTGAACTATAAAATTAAAGTCGAAACTCTGAAATAATAATAAGTGGTCAATTCCCAAATTTGATTAAAATATTTTGAGAAATAGCGAAACTCTGAATTTTTTATTATTACCCTGATTGTTCCTATGGCAGCTATAGGATATAGTTGTCTAATTTTCATGAAATTAAAACTAAGATTCTCAAACAATATTAAGTGGCCAAATCTCAAATTTGATGAAAATATGTTGAGAAACAGCGAAGTTAGGATATTTTCTATTATTTTCCTGATTGTTCCTATGGCAGCTAAAGGATATAGTCGGCCGATTTTCATGAAATTAAAACTCAAATTCTGAAAGAATATTAAGTGGCCAAATCTCAAATGTGATGAAAATATGTTAAAAAACAGCGAAGTTATGATTTTTTGTATTATTTTTCTGATTGTTCCTATGAGAGCTATAGGATATAGTCGTCCGATTTTCATGAAATTAAAACCAAAATTCTAAATTAATAATTAATGGCCAAATATCAAATTTGGTGGAGTTTTGTTGAAAACTGACAAAGCTATAATTTTTTTTCGAAAGTTTTACCGATCGTTCCTATGGCAGCTATATGATATAGTTGTCTGATTTTCATGAAATTAAAACTAAGATTCTCAATTAATATTAATGGCCAAATTTCAAATTTGGTGGAGTTTTGTTGAAAACTGACAAAGCTATAATTTTTTTTCGAAAGTTTTACCGATCGTTCCTATGGCAGCTATATGATATAGTTGTCCGATCCGGCCCGTTCCGACATATTTACGAGTGAGAGTATATAGAAGACTAACTGCAAAGTTTCATTCAGATAGCTTTAGAACTGAGGGACTAGTTTGCGTAGAAACGGACAGACAGACGGACAGACGGACAGACGGACAGACGGACAGACGGACAGACGGACAGACGGACAGACGGACATGGCTAGATCGACTCGGCTGTTGATGCTGATCAAGAATATATATACTTTATAGGGTCGGAGATGTCTCCTTCACTGCGTTGCAAACTTCTGACTGAAACTATAATACCCTGCAAGGGTATAAAAAGAGAGGAGCAAATAGCGAATAAAAAAAAGAAAAATGGAAAGCCAGCAGGACGAAGGCAAAAGCTACAAAAAAAATATGTGACACGAACAACGGCAAGCGACAACGTTCCGGAACAGGAACGGAAATTGTGAAATATACAAATGTTCGTCTTGTTTAGGTGAGTTACATGCAAACTGGCCGCTACACGGAGAGAAATAAGACAGAAGTTTGTGGGACATTTACTAATAAAATTCATTTTATCGGTATTATAAGTTCTTGCCAACCAAGAATGTATATAACATTTTATCTTAATCATGTTAATATTAAAAGAAGGTTAAATATTTATATTTTAAAGAAAAATTAAATAATAATTTATTATCTTTCGAAAATAAAGACTTTACTAACTTACTTATTTAGATTTTAAAGCCCAATACTAATTTAACGTTATTAATTCTAATAAACTGAGCTCCTATTAAGGAATACTTCATTTTACCTAATCCCATGTAATTTTTTTCAGTGCACCCTCACTCCCTGGCTGTCACCTTCGAGCACCCAGCCGCCGCCCACTCGAACAAGTACGCCTCCAGGGCTGTGGGCTCTGGGCTGAGCGGACAAGGGTAAGACCCGTTTTGTAATAAAAATATATGGATCTGGCTTGGACAACGGCAACATGTCACATTGTTAAAAAAAGCGGAAACGGAGAACAACGGAGTGTAGCAATCCCAACAATTTGTAGCCGGGCGTTAAACGCTGGAATATCCGGTGAAACACGCTTATTAAAACGGCAGCATTTAGGCCCGTTCACACTCCCCTTTTTTGTCCTCGGGGATAACAAATTGGAGGGACGACAAATAAGACAACGCAAAAACAAGCTGATCATGTAATGAATGTACAAGAGTCACTTCAGGCGGAAAAAAGGGAAGCAATTGTTTACAATCGGTACAAGCTTTAATAATTTAAACTTTCGTTTTAAATTTAAAAGAGAAGGCATCCATGCGAAAGAATTTTCATAAATAAAAACGGATTTCATTGTTAGCAACGGCAAACATTTGCTTTACTTCAAACAATTGAGCCAAAGCAAATAGAAAACAAGAAACTCTTGCATATTAGAGTTTAGATATTTATTTTTTGTTCGAAGGGAAATAAATTCTTGTGAAAGGAATTTTCGAAAAGAGTTATTTAAATTACAGGAAAAATGTTAAAAGGTTTTTTAATGAAATGGGAATGTAGAATGGATAAAAAAAAAATTGTATAGTAGCATAAATTAAAAACAGATTTTTAACCACAATAAAATGCTAAGGAAATCGATTTCATTGGTAAGTTAACATTTCAATTTAATTTAAAGGGACTTTATTGCATGAACTGCGCCCTTTGTGGTTCAGTAGAAAATGACCATCGATTTGAGAAACAAACCACAAGGTCCTTGTGACCAAAATATGCCTTACTCCCTATAATTGCCTGTCAATGCCAAGCGAGACAAGGAATATCGTAATTAGTTTTGAGCTGCTGCTCCCCCATTTTGCTTGCTTTCCCTCCTCCTATTTTTTTTTTTCTTTATTTTTTGTTTTGTTTTAATTAAATCAAATATCCTTAAGGCTTTGATAATTGGGCCCAGGCCCGGCCGCAAGAGCTGTCAGAAATCATTGCAATATATTGGCAAGCCAGGAATCGAGCAACTGCAACGGCAAGAAAATCCCTTTTGGCAGACGGCCAGGAACTGAGGAGGAGAACACAGAGAAAGGATTTGTAATTACGAAATTAAAACAGCGGCAGCTGGGCCAAAAATGCATGATGGACTGTCCAAACTAAATGGATGGAATGGGGGCACCGCCGACTAGATGGATTGGCATTTGGACAGACAGACAGAGAGATAGACGGTGGGCATGGGATCAGCCTTGGGTGTGGCTGGGCAATATCCGCTCGCTCGTGCCAGCTGAGCTCCTGCCGGCATGTCCTGCCACTGACGGATGCACAGGATGTACCACCACCACCATCAGCAGTAGCAGCAGCAGCAGCAGCAACACAACCCACAAAAACATGGCCAACAACAAGTGCAACGTGTCGTGACCGAGGCCACACCCCAGGCATTTCATTGGGTCCTCGAGTGTGCCGGATCGGGCTGGGGTTGGGGTTGAGATGAGGGTAGCAGGAGGAGAATTGCGATGGAGCGGCAGGTGGTCCCTCATTGAAATTTGTTGCATTATGCTCAGGATGGATGCTGGCTGGATGTCCTTGCACGCTGCTCACTGCTCACTGCTCAGTGCGCTGCACTTGATTGTCAACAAAAATTGCTCTGTCGCATGTCCTTGTTGAAGCAGCAGCAGCAACAGCAGCAGCAACAGCAGCAGCACTTCGGCCTGAAGTGACTGCAATGGCTGGCAAAAGGACACACAGCCGTAATTAAATTTGTGCCGCCGGAAAGAAGTGGCGAATAAGTTCGGGGGCCTGACTTCAAATTTAATCACCTCTTGCGGGCCAAATTAGAGTCAAACAATGCGACATTGTTGACAATTTAAGCCTAAGCAAGCACACGTGGTCGGTCGGAGGGGTCGTCCTCGCTCCTGGGGTCTTTGTTTCCGTCTCTAAAAAGCCGCACAGACGCACGTAGACACGACTACACTTGAAGACGGCCATAAAGATAAATGTTTTATATACGTGAATTGCTTTGAATAAAAGCTTTGTTTGCCTTGTTTCATGGGCACAGAGCACAGACAAACAAACTAACAGATGAACACACTGGCTGGCAGTGAGCTTCCCTCAAATAATAACTCATACGCCCCGTGGTGCGCGTCTGCTGGCACACTTAAGCGAATTCACATTCACGCTTTACATTTAAAGCTTAATTGCGATTGTGGTGGTGGTGGTGGTGGTGTCGGCATCGGCATCGGCGGTGTGAGCTCACAAAGCGGAATTCCTTAATGTGCAGTTAAAACTTTAAATGTTGCTAATTCAAAAGTGTTTTCATGGTAATCGTCCATAATGAATTCTAGCTTTAAATACATTTTCCCCCAAAACAACTTTTTGAATTTTAAAGCAGCAGCTCTCAGCTTTTCGTCATTTGGCGGCATTTAATTCAGTCCATATGTCCGGGACATTTATATATCCTCGTTTATACGATGTCCTAACAGCCATATTAAACCGAATGTCCGACCATTAAAAATCGCACGCGTTTCCCTAGCAAGACACACAGACGTGAGTGTGTGTGTGTGTGTGTCTGCGAGCTTGTGTGTGCGTAATTTATTATGAGATCCTTCATCTTAAGGAACGTGAAGGGAAATAAGCTGGCTGGGCCATAAATTCCCTTTTAATAACATATTCATATTTAGATAATATCCAACTCTTGTGCAATATTTATGCTTGCAACTCGTCGGCACAGATGTGAATATCCTTCAAGTGTGCGGATTGGATTGTGCAATGTCAGACGCTTGAGAACTTTACCGAGTTATGTAGACACCTAAATTATCCGAGGGCGACGACGACGAAGGAATTCCAGGACTTGAACTTTTCTGTGTCGCTGCTTTCAGGGCTTTCCATTTAGTTTTTCCTGCCCGAAAACTCCATTGAGACAGACAGAGAGAGAGAGAGAGAGAGGGAGTTACTTCTCCCGTATCATCCTCGTGGCGTTTGCAGTTCCATTCCGGATTCATAGTTAGGAAGGAAAGTTCTTGGCATTTACGTAAGAGCCTTCATGAATATGTATTCCCCGGGGAATGTATGTGCGCGTTTCAGTTCATGTTATTAATGAAGCATTTGCAACGTCTCCACTAACTTAGCGGACTTTTCCCCGAAGCAAATGTAGGGGGGCATAGGGATTTTCTGGGGATTTACATGAATTGACTGACGACGACGACTATGACTACGACAGCCACGCCCATCGCCCATCGCCCATCGCCCATATCCCATCGCAGGCCAATCTCCATCTCCAATTGCCGATTTCAATGGCAGGAACCGAGCAAGAAATGGAAATTTATTGAACAGCATTCATATGCTGCGCATTATTAATATCGATTGAGGGGTGGCATTTGGGGGCGGCGAAAGCTGAGAAAAGGCGACTTTTCACGCTCTCAGGGTGACTGGCGCATCTTGAGGATATATACTACATATATACGTATGTGTGGGTCCGAGATTGAGATAGCTTGCACTTCCCTAGTTCCCTTTCGGCGCTGATAAATAAAAAATAGGCCACTACAACAATGTGTGCACCCTCTAGATAAAGGAGATCCTTTTTTATTCTCGTTGGTCCGTGCCACCATTGTTTCCAGCTTGGCATAAGGATACGTGACGGGTGCACGGGCAACATCTGTCCGCAACTAAACGGCATTTCAGCAATAATCAAGAGCCTTTGTTGTTGTCATTAGATTGCGGCAGGCTGCCAAGGGAAAAAAAGAAAAAAATCGGGAACCCAAATCCTAATACAAATCCCGAACCCAATCCAAATCGAACCCATGCCTGTGATTATGTGGGCTTTTAGGGGGTCCAGGCAGGTGGGTCTTTTGCGAAAGGTGCAGTTATTTAAATTTGTTTGAGAGCTTATATTTAATTATACCCCACACAAGGATAACTCAAGAGTATTCCACGTTTTAACAGAGATATTTGTATGCAATAGTTAGCTTTAAGTGCTGTAAAGCATTCTAAAAACACAATATATAATTATTTAGGGTACTATCGAAATCACTAGGTTTTAAGACACCCTTAAAATGTGTCCAATTTTAAGCTATAGAACTTAACATCTTCTAAAAAACAAATTTACACTGAATATAGTGCCTAAAAAAAGTTATTGCATATTTTTCGACACATTTGAAAATATTGTGCTGCTGTATCACCCCAAGTAATTTGTTTTTGTGACAAAAACATATTTTTCTTTCAATCACATTGCATTCTCTTGCTCCGCCTGACCATCGACTGGTCACCCATCAAATTTTCGGCAAATAATCCGTCCGTCCGGCTGTCCGAAATTTCATGCATGTAGATGGCGAGGGAAAACACAATTCGTAGAAAATCATTTAGGAAAATGAAAGACGTGACTTCGTTGCATTCTCAGCTGCTTGGGATGTTCATAAAAGGAGCAAAATTGATTTTTCTATAAAAAATAAAATAAAAGAAAAGGAAGCCAGCACAAAGTGGCACACTCTCGCACACTCACACAAAGAATAAAAAAAAACAAAAAAAAAAAAATAAAGGATAAAAAAGAAAACGCTTCTAGGCAGCCGCAAAAGCAGAAACAGAAGTAGGCCACACTAGGAGCATTTCGCCCCGTTGGCACCCACAACCAAACGCCCAACCACCCCCAATCTTGCACCACAAAACCAAGTCCATCCCCCTCCCTCCCGCCTGGCTGCTGAACCCTTAAACTCTTGTTTGAGCTGCACTTGAAGAAGATGCTGATGGTGGCTATACCCTCGCCAGGGGAACCACAAAACTATGAAGCCAGTTTGCTTGGCAAAATCGGAATAGCAATTTTGAAGCTCTCCTTGATTTAATCTTCCCCGGATAAAACTTTAGCGCCAATACCACTTAGTCTGAGTACATGGCACTAGACTTAAGTTTCCCCCAGGAGCTGAGTTCATTAAATTGGTGGAATAAACTAAATTAAGGAATTATTATTATCAACACGATACTCCTTACTCCAGGGTATTTCCCCATCCAAACCTGAATTAACATTCGACTCGCTGCTCGCTGCTACTTGGCTTTTAACTCCTGCTGGCTACTTAGTTGCTTACCATTTGGCTGTTGCTTTATTGGCTGCGATTTAGTTGCGTTATGGCCAAATGATTGAGTGGCCCGAGAGTGGTGTTAATGCGGAGCAGGGACTCGACACTCAACACTCAACACTCAACACTCGACAATGGCGGCAACGTGCGAAACTTGCACAATGCCATAACGCTGGCCCATAATCATTAGCCAGCTGGCACTCAGCTAACCACTTGCAGCCACCCCTTTTTGCTCTTCTTAAATGCACCCAACTGGCAGGCGATATTTTTGCATTTGTTTTGCATATTCTTTCGAAAGAGTTTTCAGTCGAGTGTCGTGTGAATGATATCCTACAAATCCGTGTCCTGCAACTGTGACTGTGAAACAAAGTCGCAGACAAAAGCGACAAGGAATAGCATCAGCGAAAGGTAAGCTGATTATGTAACACACACGGCACGATGGGTGTGTGTGTGTGTCCTGGAGGTGTCTCTGTATGTGCCCGTGTGCATGGCAGATAGCATTAACAATCGGCGCACGCTGACGCCATTTTGTTTCGCAACTTTTCAACAGCTCTTTCTCGATTGTTTTTATTAGTGATTTCCTTTGAAAACAAGCTCAAAAATATGCGCATTAGATAAATTTCAGCAGCACCTGCCGACGCTTCGCTTTCGTGGCGAAAGGAATTTTGAAACTAAAACTTTTCTGTGGGGGGAATATGTGTTGGAAATGCACCTGCAGCTATCCGCAGACTTATTCGCACATTCTACATAGCGGACGTACACTGAGCAAAGCAAACATTACAAGAAAATTTAAATAAAATATTTTTTGAATATAAAAACATGTTTTATATTTTATAAAAAAATTCTCTGACGAAACAATATCTATCGAAGATAGATAGTCTCTAAACCCAGTAAAAATCTTAAAAAGATTTCCATAATTATGCTACAAAATATAAAATAAACATTTTACATTGAATTTAGTATCTTATGAAGTATACTGCATCATTATTAAGGAATCCTAGAGATTTGTATTCAAGAGATTGTATTTTTAAGTAGAATAAATTTAAGAAAATGTGAACTAATATCAAAAATACACAAAGATCTTGTTTAATAAAAATTTGACTTTAATATAAATGTAAATACAACAAATTATAAATGTATACAAGTAATTATTGATTAATGTATATTACTGTAAAGGTTCCCAATAAATTCTAACAAATTCTGAATAAAAATAAGCAAAAATAAAGTTTAGGTCAAAGATTAGAAATTAAAGCTGCCATCCCCAGACTGCTAAATTCCCTTTAGTGTACTTTTAATATATTAAAAAACACCAGATTGATGGCCGATTTCAAGGATATTGTTCCTCGAGTGCAACTTGACCGCAATTGGGCCACACTTGATTATACATGGAAATTTTTCGATGATCTCCAAACGAGAGGGCGCAGCCTCGCATTTCGATGAAGCCAGATAAAAGGCTCTCGGCTGGTCCAAGCCATGAGCCTAGTAAGCAGCTGAAAACAAAGGATCCCAAATGGGGGGAACACTCGTCGAACTGGAATTGCCCAACTTGGCTGGCTTGCAGGCTGGCTTGCAGGCTGGCTTGCAGGCTTGCTGGCTGGCTGGCATGTGAGAGAGCCCTGGCTGGCATGACATTTGAATAATGCACGTACCAAGTGGATGGGCGGACAAAAGCAGGCACAGGAACTGCCGGCAGTGCGGGGACAAGGGCGGCGGCACAGACCACCAATTCATTATCGATTGAATCGATGTGCAATGAGAATTGAAAACTGATGGAAATTTCCTCGAAAAAAAAAATGGAGAAAATGGTAGGCAACAAACAATGGAGCAGGAGATTCGATAAAGCCACGAAGTCAAAGGGAATTCAATAAAAACGAGCGAGACAGCCAGAGACTGAGAGCATTAAAGACCAGCTGCAAGGCGCTGGAGTGTCCCTGAATCGATGGCCAGGGCTATTTACTCGCAGGACAAATGTAATTGTCAGCTGCTGTCCCACAGCCAGTGACTGAGCCCCTCCCCTTCCATTAGCAGTCAATGCCAGCCAGAGACAGCCTCAAACCCCCGACGGCTCTGTCAACAGCTCAACATATCAATCATACGCAATGTGGTGCGTGCTTGGTGCGTGCGCTAATGCCTCGGCTGTGGTGCGGTGCGCGGTGCACATACATGCGACGCCTGCTGGTCTTATAAATAATTTAGACCGCATATTACTCCAAAATAACAACAAAACAACAGCCACCCCACACGGCCGCCCAGCACGCCCGCACCCCGCCCTTGACACGTTCCCTCCGCGAACACACTCCCACACACAGAAACTGTCATTAGTGAATTATTTAAATTACGCTGACGCCAGGAAAGCAAATATCGCAGCCAGGAAGGAAGGAAGTTCCTGCTGGGAGAGTTTTGTTAAATTAACTTACTGGCCAAAAGGAAGGAATGTACACATAAAACGAAAATCGTTCTAAATTCAGCGAATATGCAAATAAATTCCCCGTCCAGCGGTGGGAGAGAGCACTAATATTTGTGAATCCCCACCGTTTCGAATTCACACAGCACGTTTTATACAAATTTATTTAATTAGAAATGAAATTAGGAAAGCAGAACTTTCAAATGGCATAAACCGGGAAATGAATTTAAAATGGGTAAAGAGGCCCTTGTTATTTTTATAAAAAAGATATTTCTGTGTAATAATAAACTTAATATTTAATAGAATTAAGAACAATTATATATAAGCCAGGAATTGTAACTGTTTGTGTTAAAAGGAAACCTTTTAGTCCGCGCTTTCGTTACAGAAATGTTTAAGTAAGCGAAACTCCGCACAGTTTGTTTAAAGAAAGAGTTGCTTGTTAGCCACTTTACTTTCCTATTTTTAACTTATTTTAATTTACACTCATTAATTAATTCCTCCTAAAGAAACACCCTTCATCACTCACCTGAGATTCTCGATGCGCGGCCTTCGGCATTGCGGCCGATTCCGTCGGTGGCTGCGATCCTTCTTGCAGCGGCAGTCGCAGTGCATGATGCACAGGGCAATGGACGAGATGACCGTTATCACAAAGGGCACCGCAAAGAAGTGGATGATCATGGCCACCTGGTTGTCATGGTTGTAGGACGTGAGGACCACCGTTTTGTTTTTACGCGAATAAAAGCACGGAAAGATGGCGCCCTCGATGCCATAGTAGCCATTGAAATCCTTGCACGTGACCGTGGGCGGATAACCGCATCCCTTGATGTTCACCAGGAGCGTGGCCTCGCCGGACTGCTCCCAGTCCGCCGTATAGTTGCTATAATCGGTCATATTGGCCGGTATCGTGATATTCTGCTCAATGAACGTCACGTAGATGTGAACGCAGCGATAGAGGTCCGAGGTGCAGCCCTCGCGACAGGAGCTCCACGAGCAGTTGAAGATGCCAACGAGATCCTCGCGACGCGTTGTCGTGCACAGCGTTGGGTTCTCAATAAAGTCGTGGCTCAGCGTCGATATGGCCGGATCAACGTAGAGCGGTACGAGGAAGAGCAGCGAGGCGCCGGCGGTCACCGAGAAGAAGGCCAGTGTCGAGGTGCCATAGAAACGCGCACGTTCCCGCCACGAACGAAAGCGCCGATTGCCATTTTTCTTTTTCGGAGCCAGTTCTCGGATTTTACGTAACCGTAGCTCTTGTTGTTGCTGCTCGAGTAGTAATTCCGAACTGCCACTCCTCATATTATTGTCGGTGCACACAGGGCGCTGATGTTGCTGATTGTTGCTGCTGCCTCCGCCGCTGCTGCTGCTGGCGTTGCTGCTGCTGCTGCTGGCGTTGCTGCTGCTGCTGCTATTGCTGCTCCTTATGCCTGTGCCTGTGCTGCTGTTGTTGTTGTTGTTGTTGCTGCTGCTGCTGTGGTCGTCGTCGTCGTCGCTTGCTGCGCAGCAGCAGCTGCAACGGCATCAACGCTGCTCCGTTGCCGCTCTCCTGCCGCTCCTTGCTCTGGGCTCCTCTGCTCCTGGCGTTGCACTTGGCTTCCGTTTCTCTCGCCTACCGCAACATCCAGAGACGATTGAGGTTATGTACACACGCGTCGGCGCAGGATAAGAGCAGCGAGAGAGTTCGCCAGAGAGAAACTTGGTTAGGTTGGAAACAGCTGTTCCGCAGGAAGAGTTACCAAAGGAAATAGACAGAAAGGAAGATGGTAAGAGAGAGAGAGAGAGAGCGACAGAATTAGAGAGACAGAGACAGCGACAGAGAGAAAGTCAGGAGCGACAGTCAGAGAAGAGCGCGCTCGGGCTTTTTCATGAGTCCTTTTCCTATTGTTTACGCCACTCGCTAGTTTGCACACACACTAATTTTAAAACACTAAAAAACAAGACGAGCAGCAATTATTATTTAATTATGAATAATAAATTATTCATTAAATTATTCATTTAAGGTAAAAAGGATTTTTGTTCTAATTGTGTGGTATTTTTCGGGTACATTTTGCGGCTTGCGTGGGAGGCATTACTTTTTTTTCTCTCAAAGTCACAGCTGTTGATGTAGGTTAGTTTAAAAAGGGAGAGCACTTGGGAGAGCTTAGCTTAGATTTTCCAGAGAGAGTTTCCATATAAAGCCAGAGAGAAACCGAGCTTCGCTGCCAGCTGCAAAGCCAACGCCGGCGTTCGCCTGTCTGCTGGTCTGTCGCCCTAGTGACTGTGTAACCTTTTTGTGGGCGGAATTATTTATGCTACACGATGGCGGCTTTTCCCTTTTACATAGTTGCCAGCGTGTGCCATGGCATTTTGCTTATTATTTTTCAATCTATTTTGCATTTTTGCAGTCCCTGATTTATGTGCAGATCTCTCTGTGCGATCTAACGAGTTTTGTGCGACATCCTTGGTTCACCTTGGCGGCCTGTCCACTTCCAAATGGTTATTCCATCTGCTGTTAGCCGCTTTAGCTGTTGTTGTTGTTGTTGTTGCAACTTCGCGTGACTCTGGACTTTCGGCCAGGTTCGGACATTAGCGAGCCCACACAGTTGGCCCCTCTTTTTGCCCCGTTTTTATTGCTGGTCTGTTTCGTTTCATTTCATTTTCATTTTCATTTTCATTTATTTTCCTGCCTTTTGTTTTTAGCCATGGCACGCATTTCACAATTTTCATCATAGACACCCACACTGCCACACACTCACACTCGGACCCACTGACAGTTGGTAGGTAGCTTAACGTTTATTGCTTCCCAGCGTAGTTGGTATGATTTCATTTTCATGCTTCGCCCGCGGCAACGCGGCGTATGAGTAATGCACATAGAGAACTGGCCAGCCGCCACACATAGATTTTTCGTGAGCAAATTATCCATGCGACTCGCGATTTGACATTTGAACCGTAAATTGTGGCAGCATTCCCCCTCGGACAGCCGTCCAGAATCAGCAGACCAGGCGAACGCGCTCGGGAAAACTCCTTGAGCGGCTGTCATTGGCATAAGAACTACGGAGCAGGTACACAGGGAAAAATATGGGTGGAGGGAGTATTTAATAATTGAACATAAATAAATAAATGAAGAACTTAGGAAACCTATAAGCCACATTAACTCTTCAAAATTTTTTAAAAATATATCTCTGGGGGGTTTATACGTTTAGTTTAGCTTCGAATTTCGGCGTTATAGTATTCAGCTTTAGTTTTGATTACTTTTTAAAGGTTTAAAAACCCCTAGGTATTTCTGGTATGAAATATAATATTTGTACATTCAGTGTCTAAAGGAAAGGAAAAGAAATGAATTTTAAAATTAATATTTAATATTTTAATTAAACTTTTCTCCTTAGTTTTTTTTTGACTGTTTATTAAAAAGCTAATTTCTAGACAAATACTTTTTGCTGATCTCAACACTGGACCTGTATATATCATATTTTAGAACTTAACATACAAAAATAATTAATTGTTTTTCAATGAAAGGGATTTATTTATTAAATTTAGTATTTAATATTTATTCATTTAACAACATTTATCAATATTAAGAAATGATAAAACATATTCCTATTGGGAAAGGTCTATATAAAGGAAAGCCTAGAAAGTCTACACTTGCCCCGTAAGATAGTTTCTCTAAAGCCTGTAATTAAACATATTACCTAGCTGAAAAATCGATTACTATCTTTAATAAACCTTAAAAAAGTTCAATATTGTATTTTGCAATGTATTTATTAGTTTAGTTTACTGTATATTTGTCTTAAATGTTTTTATTTTGTTTAAATTGAAATAAATTACTTCCATTTCAAAACCTAAAGACATCCTGTTTCACTTTATACTTTCCCAATCTTTTAGACACTCTTCCCATCTTGAAATAAAAATATAATGCTCATTTAGTATACAATTTTTTCTATGTGCAATGGGAGGGCGCCCACGCCACGCCTTCGGTGGGGAGAGAGAGCATCAGCAAAATCGCGGAGGACGCAACAAAGGAGCTCTGTGGGGGGAAAGGAGGGAACTAAAGCAACTAAAAAGTGGAAATAGAAATATATATAAATGAAAATGAAAATAAAAATAAAAACATTAAGCTCGGGTGTCCGACTAACTTTTGACAGCCTGAAATGGCAGCCCACAGCTCCGACTGAGCACAACTTTGTTGATTTTGTTGCTAACGCTGATTGTGGTTGTAATTGTTGTTGCCGCTCTGTTGCTTATTGTTTTCTTCCTTTCCCCCTTTTATATATTTTTGCTGTTTCCTGATATTCTTGATTTTTGGTAAAAGGTAGAGAAAGAAAACACAGGGGTTGTGTGTGGGTTTAACTTTCACTTGATTTGATATATACTTTGCACTTGAATTTTTGCGGGCCAGACTTTCTTCGTTGCTTTAGCTTGACGGCGATTACGGCACGGTATTTGTTGTTGTTGATGTTGTTGTTGTTGCCACAGTATAGGAATTGGCTAGCACGGCGGCAGCCATTGGCTCACGCACACACACACGCTCCTCCCGTACACGCTCACGTTCACGTTTCACGCACAAGTCGGCGGACAGACAGTCAGTCAGAAAGACAGACAGACAGAATCACACAGACACGAGAAGCGCGCGCGCTTGGCCCTGACGTGCCTCTCGGAGTGTTTGTCCAAAACTGACGACGACTCCGGGACTGCGGACTGCGGACCCGGACTCGGGAGTCCCGCCGTCGTCGTCCTTTCACTTCCCTACCCGCCGAAACCCCGCTTACCGCCTGCTTCACTTCGTTTCCCCTTTATCCCGGCTTAGCGGGGGCGGCGCCGTGGCGGTGCGTCGACGTCGACGTCTTGTGGTGGCAGCGCTGCCAGCGAAGTAACGAGCGTCAAGGATTCGCGTGTGCGCGCGTCTCAGTTTTCGCTCTCGGCGGGTCCTTAATCTCGCTTTCTCTCTTTTTCCTGCTCTCAGGACATTACGGCTCCCCACAGAGACCGAAAGAGAGAGGCCAGACTGTGTTGGCATAATAATTCTGCACTGCTTGCTATGGCCGATTTACCAGCTTGAAAATTTGTTAACTAATTTTAAGTAGATCCTAAAGATAAAAAACATTTTAAAAATATAAACGACTTCTTTAAATAATTTATAATCATAGTAATTAACAAAAGATATAATAAGGAAATATTATTTATAGGGATCCTTGTTTTTTTTATTATTTCAGTTATACGAGTATGTCTAAAAATAATTCAAGATACTAGAGTTTCCTAAAACCTTCAATTGTTCATGAAGTGTAAATTAGATAGAAATCTTAATATAATATATAATAATAATATATATAATCTAAAATATGAAAGAAATGTCAGTCACAGCTTTCTATTGAAACGCATTAAGTATACACATCAAGTATACGCATCAAGTATACGCACTGTGTAAAATGTAAAAAATAGTGAAATATACTTACAAAATTTGTAAAAATAATGATACAATTTACAATACAATACATTTTACAATTTTAACTCAATTAAAAAAAATAAATGCGGCACTTATGCCTATTTTTCGGCCACCATAAGACGAAAAGCTTTTAGCTTCTACATCATCCACTAAAGGAAAGCTTTCGTATCCCGCTCACTCTCAGTGATGCTCACAATTTAACTCATTCTTCTTTAAAAATGTATATTTCTATTAATCCCCCAATAACATAATAATGACAACTACGGAACACAAGGTAACTAAGAATAAAGAAAGTTTGAAATTTTTAATAATAAATGCCTCAGAAACAGTTATCGATATTTTTCAAAAAAATCACAGGTTTAGTATCTATCTGGAATACCAATAACAAAAATATTTTATTTAAAATTTAATTTTGTTTTTATATAATATATATAATTAAATTAAATAAGTAGATTAAAAGTAAAAAGAATAATTAAATTAAATTACTAATTATATTTTATAAATAAATTTTTATTTATATTGGCAAAAACTAAATTTAATCAAAACACATTCATATTGAATTCGAATTGACTCAGATTTTTCTTTAGAAGGAGATCAAAGAGGATTTCCCCTGTCGGATTATCCCGATGACATAGACGTTTGGGCACTTTTAAGAAATTACATAATTATAAAAATTGTTGACTGGTAATAAGAATTATAAAGCTGAGTCGAGTCGATCTAGCCATGTCCGTCTGTCGGTCTTTCCGTTTTTACGCAAACTAGCCGAGATATTGGAAAAATAATGAAAACCCGATTTTTCGAAGGCTTTTGTTTAATACATCCAAAGGCCAAATACCCCCAAACCCAGTGAAAAGCAATTCGTTTTTTAGCATTAAACTTTATTATGTTTAAATTATTACGAAATAAATAAAATATAAAATATTTCTTCGTGTTCCATTTTCTGACGGTTCCACATTGACGCTAACTCACCGACGCTAATTTGACGCACGTGTAAAAACGATCACTTTTACAGGTATGGAAAATTTGATCGATAGTTTTCTTGTGTTCGATAGCATATGATCGCGGTGTCACCTCTACGAAAAGGAAAAATTACAGCAAAGTTTTCGAGAGTTAAATAAATATAAAACTGAAAGCTGAAAACGTGAAAATAAAATACCAAAGCTGATAAAAAGTTATTGGGAGTTATTGGGAGTTATTGGGTTAAAGAAGACAAGATGGAAGCAGTAAGAAAATAACTACTATACACTAAATCCTTTTTTGCAAATCATGAATTTTTTCATCTGGGGTGTAAAATTTGTTTTAAAAGGATAATTTTATATTTTTACTTACGTCGTGATGTCAGGCAAGATCAAAATCACACAAAGGAATCCAACAAGAAACAAAACTGAGCTTATTTTGGGGGGAAATTGCAATTTGTGACTTTCCTATAGATATGACATGATTCATATGACATATAATGTCTGACATTGTAAATGGAACTCCGGTTTTTGGCTCCTTATTGTATATCTTATATCTTCACATAATAGAGCTTGATATGGATTCAGGAACCCTCTAACCGAAATGAATTCAAAGATTTGTTATATTCATAATAATTGTTGCTTTTGTTGAACTACTGATTTCTTTTCACATAAGTTTTTTACATAAATATATATATATAGTTACTCGTAGGATTTATGCCAAAAGGCTTGGTTAAGATATTTTTTTCAGCTGCAATACTTACTTTTGAAGATTTTATAACTCTGCAAATACATATGAATGTAATTAGTTTATTTTATAAATATACCAGCTGACCTGAGCGTGTAGTACAACTTTTGACGTCATTCTGTGCGGAACTTACGAAGTTATGAGTGATCATACAAACAGAATTTCACTCTTATAGATATATATATATATATATATATATATAATTTGATAATAACAATAAAAATAGCTTTAAGTAATATAGGCAATATATTTATAGGTTTCTTCCATTCGTTTAATTACATAATTTACTAAAAAGTTACTTTTTAGGGTCCTGCTTTAAATTAAATTGGATTTTAGTTTTTTTTTTTGTTTAACAAAAGAAAAATAATATCGAGAAGAAAATACCATTAATAAAATATGGATATCCGTCTTTGAGTTGCTCTGCCTTTCTGCACTGGACTGAAAAAAAAAACAAATTAAATTAGTTATTATACGTCTATCGCTTATAAAACAGTTAAACTTACAGGTCGCAAGAAGCTTGTGAATCTTCAGTTATTGATATCGGATAACAGCAATTCCATATACTCCTTAGGTGTGTAGTACAAGATCCCTGCTATATTGAGAACATCTAATTTTTTTGAGTTATACAGTAATTTGCAAGAATTTTGAATTAACAAAAGAAAAATAATATCGAGAAGAAAATACTATTAACAAAATATGGATATCCGTCTTTGAGTTGCTTTGCCTTTCTGCACTGGACTGAAAAACAAATTAAATAAGTTATTATACGTCTATCGCTTATGAAGCAGGTAAACTTACAGGTCGCAAGAAGCTTGTGAATCTTCAGTTATTTATATCGGATTACAGCAATTCCATATACTCCTTAGGTGTGTAGTACAAGATCCCTGCTATATTGAGAACATATAATTTTGTTGAGTTAACAGTAATTTGCAAGAATTTTGAATTAACAAAAGAAAAATAATATCGAGAAGAAAATACTATTATTAAAATATGGATATCCGTCTTTGAGTTGCTCTGCCTTTCTGCGCTGGACTGAAAAACAAATTAAATAAATTATTATACATACGTCTATCGCTTATAAAACAGGTAAACTTACAGGTCGCAAGAAGCTTGTGAATCTTCAGTTATTGATATCGGATTACAGCAATTCCATACAGTCCTTAGGTGTGTAGTACAAGATCCCTGCTGCCAAGATTAACCTATAACATTTTCAATGTTTATATCCACATTATAAAGGCGATCATTCATTCATGATCGACCATAAACTTAATTTTGGTAATTTATTTTTGGTGATAGTTGCCTTTAAACTGAGTGGGTAATAGCATAGAAATAGACGGACCGACAGTGTCTCGACTCCTAATATTGATCAAGAATGTATGTCTTCACATTTATATAGTCTTGAACAGCTTACAACAGAGGACAAACGTATTTTGACAAAGCTCATAGCAATATTCCAGCGCGTGTCCCTCTATACATAGTTGTAAAAATGGCAGGATCCATTTTACGATCCAGTAAGAGAAACTATTTATAGCTTTGCAAAGGCCATATGACCATATGACCCTGAGAAGTCAACTACTTTTTTCCCTATAACACATAATGTGAAAAATTATATATTTTTAGGGGGACAAAAGACAAGAGATAATTTGTTTGAAAATTAATATGAATTTTTAAAAATAAAAAATAGTTTATAAGAAATAAACCCTCCTTTCTCATCTATCGCCTTTTGCAAACGTCCTTCGTTATTACCAATTGTCTCTTAACGCTTTCTTGTTAACTTGCGACTCCTTTTGGGGTTTAAGTAAGGCCATACAGTGGTGCTCATAGACTTAAGCCAAGAATTTAAACGAAAATTAGGAAAAGTTTTTATTTCACAGCTCCAATTATTTGTGTCACATTAGTTCTATGTATCAGTGTTCTAATAGAAGAATAACCAAGTTATATAAATATATATTCAACAAAAAACTTAAAAAATCTGAGACCATCTCCAAAATGTCCTGCTCACATACTTAAGCCACCTGGAAGAAAATGGTTAAAAAAGTTAAAATTTGCCCAATATTCCTTACAGTTTTAATAAATTTACTTTAATATTGAGTGGGATGACCTTTCTGCTTAAGAACAGCGAAGCAACGCTTTTGAACCCACAAGGAGTGCGCACTGTTGAGGGGTGATTTTCTTCCAGTCTTCTTGCAAAATTCGCAACAACTTGTTTAAGAATTCCCCACAAGTTCTCTATGGGGTTTAAGTCGGGGCTCTGCGGTGGCCATTGCAAAACATTTATTGTCTCTTGGCTAAGCCACGACTTGACTATCTTGCTGGTGTGTTTCGGGTCTTTGTCCTGTTGAAATATCCAGGCAAGTGGCAAATTATCGGCATATTCTCCAGATAAATTGTAAATAAGGATGCCCCTGTACTATTCGCCGTTCATAATGCCTTCTATCTTCAATAGGGGACCTACAACCGATTTTTTTAAATATTTATTCACGTGGAATATTTTCCCAGGTTCCATGTTTCTTATAAAATGCAACGGCATGTCTGACTTTGCCACGCGAAAAATGTAGAGTCTTATAAGACTCTGCAAAAATAAATAAATATAACTATTAACACAATGAATTATAAATAATGTTTTAAGATTTTCGACGCGTCGAATGCTAAATAGCAGTGGGTGCATATGACAAATACATGCATATGAACACACATGCATACATACAAACATATGTACATATGAATTTAGCTGCAAACCTTTTCATGCGTTTCTGCACAAGCAAAAATATGTTATAAAACAATAACATTGTTCTTACTCTCACTTTTATACATTTGTTGTTGTTATATTGCATATTTTCGGCTGTGGAGAAACGAACGAAAAGGTTTGCAGCTAAATACATATGTACATATGTTTGTATGTATGTAACTGTACTTGCCCGCAGCGTTTCGGCATTTTACGCGTCACTGTATATACATATGCATCAAAACCAAGAAAACACTTTAGCACTCTTAAACTTAAGTACAATTTTTAGTTTCCACAACTATGTATATTAAACAGTGCACATTCGTACATCTGTACATATGTATGTATGTACATACATAAGCCAAATACAATCGCACTTTGCATTAGAAATTACATTATTATGCACTTATGTATGTAAATACATGCATATGTTTGTACTCTTTCAAAATAATTTGCAGCTACCACATTATAATTAAATATTACTTACGTTGTAGGTAAACGCCAACACTCTCCAAGTTAAACTGCATCAATAAATTCCGAAGCCAAAAATCATCAGAATAAGGATCAAAGTTATCACTGCACTCGTACTCGTTCATATTACACACTTATTTACCGACCGCCAATAAGTAAATGAGAAACGCGCGAAAGGCACGCGTCTGAAGCCATGATATAATAAGGAGCAAGGTGGTCTTTTTTGGGTTTTTGTACCATTATTAGCCCTCGAGACTACCTTGCACTAAATATATCATGGCCTTAGACTCGTGCCATTTCGTATACATACTCAACAGTAGCGAATAGAAAGAAAGAGACCGCTTTCCATTTTTGTATAAGAAAGAATGAGACAACAGTAGTAAGCACTGTCCTCTGGAAAACTAAGAATGCCAAAAATCTCAATTTAAGAACTTTTTTTCTCGATATTAATCTTTTTTGGTATCGTTTTACGATTATTTGGTCCTTTTTTGAGAATATTTGG